>JASVEL010011203.1:0-221435 GCA_032618575.1 Nicotiana noctiflora
TCCATGTGTCTTTATTGAAAAAATGCTATGAGGTTCCTTCCCAGATTGCTTACCCACCCTCTCTTGATTTAGCAAGTCCTTACTGTCCTGATCCTGAAACTGTAGCGAATGGTGAAGAAGGGTAACAAAGTTGTGGCGCGGGTCTTAGTTAAATGGCAAGGTCTCCCTGCTGAAGCTGCTACTTGGGAATTCACGACTGTTTTGCACACAAGGTTTCATACATTTGATCCTTGTGGTCAAGGATCTTCGATTAGGGGGAGTAATGATACATGATTTTGGCAGGTTAATAATCGAGCTAGAGTATAGAAGAAAGTTAGCAGTTAGTTAAGCAGTTAGTAACTAACAATTAGTACAAAAGTTAGTTGAGATTATTTCAAAAGTTAGTTGAGCGGGAAAGTTAGTTAGTGGAAGAATATGCGCAGATTAATTTTAAGAAAAGAAGAGTTTAAAGAGATAATAAAACTATATTTATTGCAATTAGAATTAGCGGTCGAATACAGAAGGAGTTATTCTAAAATTAATAGATGAATTTTGTTGAGAGTAATATATAGGTTGGTAAAGAATGAATTGCATTATATTAGCATTTGAAGAAAGGTCGGAAAACCTGTGAAGCTACTTAAGATGTATGGTAATCTCCAACAAATATATGTAGATGTTGTAGTAATCCTTTTTTTTTTGTTCTCATCCAAAAAATACACTTGATTTTTCATTCTATCATAAGTTACACTCTTGTAATAAACACAAATAGGTGTTACAGTTAATATCCTTTTATGGGAAAGAAAACTGTAAAATTAAAGATTTCAGAATGAGTACTAAACAATAATCAAGTATCTATGTTTGCGTCAAAGAGAAAGAAACGGAAATTCGAGGAGCAAATAATAAGCGAAACCAAATATATCAGATAACTTATTTTCAACAATAACTTGTATGATATAATGATATAACAATTTGGATGAGCAAAATAAATGAACCCGAATTAGTAAGGTAAAAAAATAATTAAAATACATTTTCATCTTGTAGAACCAATTCAATCGAGAAAATAGTGCCTGGATTAAAACGATCCGGTACTTCCCACAAACGGACAACGCAAACTTTTAACTTCCATTGCATCAAATAGTTATATCTTTGATGAAGTCAATGTGAGTAGCCATCTTTTACATAGGACGTAAGTTTTGTATAAATCTTTATATAAGAATGAACATTAGGATTGAAGGTTGTGTAGTTGTGGAAGATATATGTATTTTCACGTTTGTACAGTTGCAACACAGACGTGTAAATCACAGTTGAGGCAATGAAATTCATGGGAAAATGGGTTGAACGTATGGTATTTTTCCAGCGTTAATTTAGGTTTACTTTAAGGGAAGATGGAAAGTCACGGTTAGGAAGGGTTTTGATTTTAATTTTATTTCACCTTTCAACAAATTAAATTATTAAATGAAAAACTCAGTATAATACAGAAGTAATTCAAATGTCACGATTATGAAGGTTAATGAAGCGTTTACGTTTTTTTTAAACTAGTCTTATGATACGCGTTTTGCGCGTGTATCTAAATCTATATAAGAATAATATGCTTTCATTATAAAATTAATTTTTTTGAAAATATAAGTTGCTGAAAATAATAATTATTGATCATATTTAGCCTGCGCAATAAATGAGAAATATGACTTTGAGTTTTGGTGTTTCCGTTAGCTATCGAAGTAATCTAATTGCTTTTTTGAACCCTTAATATTTATTTTAATATTTTACTTTACCTTTTTTAAAGTTTTACTATTTTTATGCTAATTATATTTTAATTATATGGTAGGAGCTCAAATAAACGCCTACATCAAGTGTGCCATAAAGGTTCTTTAAATATGTTTCCAAATATTACATAATTTTAGGATTTCCTATATATTTCAAATATGGAAATTTTTGATAATTAAAATTTTAGTTGTTTTTTATTTTAAATATCCTAAAGATTAGGAAAAAATTATTAAATGACTATTATGTCTTGTGTAAACTTTATTTTTAAAGGGTAAAAAAGATGAACGACATTTCACTAAGGGCCTTCGTGCTTTTAATATAGTATAGATAAATATAATCTTCCTATTCTAATAATACTCAAAATAAAATTATAATTCCTATTTTTTACTTCATATAAATTTAGAAAAAAATGACGGTTATAAGGCAAATTTAACCGTTTTTAATTACATTTTAAAAAAATATTCTTCATATCCTAATCCTAATAAAAATAAATTTGTAACTCGTTTTTTTTAACTTCCTATAAATTTGGAAGAAATTCCTATAAATTTGAAAGAAAACTTATGGTTATGAAGGAATGGTTAGTTTTTTTATTTAAAATAAACTAAATTACAGTTCCTCTCATAATCATAATCAAAATGTAATTGCATTTGGTTATTTTTTAATTCGTAAAAATTAAGAAAAAAAGTGACGGTTTTGCAAGGAATGGAATCAGTTTTTTTTTTTAAAACAAAATTTAGTCTTCCTCCTAATCCTAATTAAAATAAATTTGTAATTGTTTTTTTACTTCCTATAAATTAGGAACAATGTCCTAATGAGCCACGTGTTAATTCTTTCCTTTAACACTTGACTTCACGAGAAGCTTTTGTCTTTCGCTTTTAGTATGTGATATACTTAAACTATCATTTAGTAACACTGCTTCAGCAAATTCAAACCCATATCAAAAGTTCAACAATTGAAACAATTGGCCTTTTAATCGTACATGGAGTAGTAAATACCAAAGAGAAAACCAATAAACAAATTTAATAGCTAAACATGATGGCTCCGTAAATTCAAAAAAAAGAAAAACTATAACACGAATAAATTCAGATTTTAATTATGAATTCGATAAAGGGTCATATATGAGTATGGAGTACCTCAAAGGCTCAAACCAAAAATCGACAGAAAAATGACCATATAAAGTCTGAAATAGCGTGGAAAATCTAGCAATAGAAACAACACGTCAACAATGAAAACGCAATGACTCAACTTCAAAGCGAGCATGCATACGTGGTTCCGAATCTGAAACACTTCAGATCTCAATTGAGTGACGCAAAGAAGAAGCTTAGAAGCTAATATCGAAATGAAACTTCTGAGAACGGAACCGCCGAGAGAATCAAACTGCCCCCCTCATTTCGTCTCTCTGTGTGTCTTATATTTATAGAATATGTGGATGTGTTGGTTATTATGTGTAGATGTGTGGTGGGAGTGGTAAGTTATTATTAGGTGTGTGATGTGAGTGGGGGAAAAGCATGAGTGATGTGGGAAAGTGGAGAAGTTGGGTGTGAGAAAGTGGGGGTAAGGCATGAGTGAAATGGGGAAGTGGGGAAGATGAGTGGTTTTATTTATTTTATTTTTATTTTTATTTTTTTAACTATATATATTTTTTTAACTTTCCTAAAATATTTTTTTATTAAATAAAAGAAGATAAAAAAATACACACACACACATATATACCAACTTTCTTTAAGACTTCAAGAAACTATGTAAATAAGAAAACTCAATATTTACACTAAAGTTTAAATTATACCAAGAAAAATACTACTATAAATTACATCTAAATTAAAAGAAATCGAATATATAAAAATCGAATATATTCATCTAAGAATATGAATATTTAAAAAAAAAATATAATCTTCCTATCCTAATAATACTCAAAATAAAATTGTAACTTCTATTTTTTACTTCATATAAATTTGAAAAGAGTGACAGTTATAAGGCAAATTTAATCGTTTTTAATTACATTTTTTAAAAAAATATTCTTCATATCCTAATCCTAATAAAAATAAATTTGTAACTCTTTTTTTTAACTTCCTATAAATTTGGAAGAAATTCCTATAAATTTGGAAGAAAACTGATGGTTTTGAAAGAATGGGTAGTTTTTTGATTTAAAATAAATTAAATTACAGTTCCTATCATAATACTAATCAAAATATAATTGCATTTGGTTATTTTTTAATTCGTAAAAATTAAGAAGAAAAGTGACAGTTTTGCAAGGAATGAAATTTCTTTTTTTTTTTTTTTTTAAAAACCAAAATTTAGTCTTCCTCCTAATCCTAATTAAAATAAATTTGTAATTGGTTTTTTTTGTAAGATTTTGTCTTTGGCTTTTAATAACATATAGATAGATATAGAAGATTATGTGAAGTTTTATTTCTAATAGTAATTTCCTAATTTCTTTAATATAATATTTAATAACAGTCCACGAACTCCTTCTCCACATTTTGATCCTTTCTCCAGTTTTACTCTTTTCTCGCTGCTGAATGCGTTGCGTGTACAGTTATTAGGTGAGCTTTTCCTTCTTTTTTCCCCTCAATTTATCTTATTAAGATGGTTTTCTTATGATGTTGATTTAAGTTGCTTTCGCCTAAAATCCTAACCTCGTTGATGATATGTTGTTGCGCCTCTATTTTCTGTGCTTCATTTTGTGCTTTTCACGATTTAATCTTAATTTTCATCTCTTTCAACTATTTTAAAGCGCAGTAAGAATCGATTTGAGTCTATTATTTAGATACCACATCCGGACATGCATTATAGGTATTTGACATATTGCCAGAGAGAAACTACAGATGTTTGTGGACTGTTTTAATTTTATTTTGACTGAGCAAAATAAGCTTCAAATATGATGTTTTCAAATTTGGGATAGTTGTGTAATCCAACAGATGCACCGTTTAATTTCACTGACCTTTGTTTTTCTTTCCCCTCATGGGTTACAGAAAGGATGAATTTGTTTCAAAAATTCATGTCTAATTTCATATTTCCATGCCTTAGATGTGAGGATGAGCGAGACGCCCACAGATTGATATCATATTGTTCAATAGCAGCCACTACTTTAACTACATTTTTTCCAGATTTTAAAAAATAATAGCTAACTGTAAAAAGCTGTGATCATAGTGTGCTCCTTTTGCAGTCACTAATGTTTACGTTTCAATTCAAAAACTCTAAATGTAAATGTGTTGTAACTTACCACCATACATTTATAGGGCAACAACTAATTGTCTATCTCAAAATTAAGTTAACTCTAAAGTTGTTGTTTCAAATTTTCTTACATGGATTTCTATTATGGGCTTCCCTGGTTTCTTGGTGCCTATTGGGGTTCTTGTACATCGCTGTAATCAAGTAACAGGAAGGGTTCTTTTGTTTGCAACCAAGAGGCATGACACAACCTTTTCATTTTAGTAGTTAGCATCCCTATCTCTTGATATCTTCTTATTGATTAGAAGCTTTTTCGCACTTTCTTGCTGTTTACTTCCAAGTTAATCATACACGTGATGCGTTAATAAATTCATGCAGACTTGAAAGTTGCAGCTGCCGAATAAGAAGCTCGTTCGGCTGAATTAACCGCTTCCCCTATCTATGTCTGTTTTCCGAGAACTACATGACCCCTGATTGCTTTTTGATTCCTCCTCTGTTTCCGTCCATCTCTTCTGCTCTTCTCTGCCGCTGATAAGTTTTGCTGCATCGTCAATAGAGCTATTCGGTCAGTTCTGTTATGCTCTACTGCGCAAACTGGGTTAAACTGTTGGAATTTTGTTTTTCGCCTTTCGTTTTTGGCTTTCCCATTTACAAAATGTTTAATTTTTTTCTTCCTTCAAAATGTATATTAATCAACTCTTTGCTTTCTGGAAAATTTAATGAAATAGCTAATGTAAACACATTAGATTTAATATTAAAACATCTACAATTTTTTTGGGCTTGAATTATTTGTTTTATTGAATGCATATTAATGGGTTTAAATCTGTTGGTTCTACTATTGCTGATCTCTCACTTCACAATTGCCATATGAGACTTCTATGAAAGTTGCTAACTAGAGTAGCTTAATTTCGTTCTCATATATGTTGTGTGGCTATACAAATAATAATCAGTGAAGATAAAATTTTGTTTTCTTTGAAGTGCTTATTCTAGTTTCAATAAGATAGACGTGCAGATTAATGTAGTTTATTTATGCAGTCTCTGAGGTATGTGATATATAATCCTACCATTATCAACAACCAAATTACTGTTAATCCAATTTTTACTTAAAACTACTGTTGTCTGTGGTTCCTGAGAGATAGTAATAGAGTTAAATGGAAAATTTCATAGTTCCTCAAATCCCTCCTCTTCTGGTGGTGTACGAATCGACACATATCATGCGTCTATCATTTTATAACTTGACACACCGTATCACTCGCTAAGCGTCAAGTCTCTGTGCCATAAGTGATGGAACGAGCTCTCAAATCTTAATAACTATCTTCAATTTTCCCATTAAAATCCTGTACGCAGCTACTTAAACCTAAGCGATGGCAAAACTATTCCATCCAAATCGTGTGGAGATTTACCTTACATCCTTACCATGTTTGCAACTATGCTAAGATGGCACTACAATATACCTCTGGAAACACTTACAACTCTTTCGCATTTGTGTTTGTCATTCTACTTCTCCTTCTCCTGAGCCAAGGGTCTACCGGAAACAACCTTTCTGCCTTCTAAAGGTAGGATAAGGTCTGCATACACTCTACCCTCCTTAGACCCCACTTGTGGGACTATACTGGGTATGTTGTTGGTGTTGTATTCTACTTGTCCTTCTCTGCTTCTCTTTTAGAAATGCTTATTTGCTTACGAATTGGATAAATCCAAGTTCTTAGATCCAACATGCTGATTAATGTACGTTTGCAATCATAAAACCAGATAAGTTTTGGCGACATACTTTTCTCTTTGATGTTTTACTTGGATGGGTCCAGAGCTTATTGGCGATGCAAATGTAAATTATTCCAACTGATTTGTACTATGAATTTTAATTTTTTTCCCCTTGCTTAGTGGTATTTGCGGAAACATGCTGGGTCGAGTTGGATGGCAGAGTTTCTCTGAGGAATAGAGCATAAGAGCAGAACGGTTTGTTCATCTTCGTGCCTCGGACCTTGGTGATATTCTTTGCTGCTCTAGATTTTTTTGTTTCAACGCAATCGCTACCCCCACTAGTATTTATTAGGGGCCATCATATGATCCAAATTGAAATAAGCAAAGGTGAATTGTGAAGCGGTATGCCTCGATACAAAGACGAGCCTTCTGCAGTCCGTGTTTACACAATTTGTGATGAATCCAAGTGTGTTAACCCCACTCTCTTATCTCTCAGTCTTCTAAATTATATTAACAACATGAATTCAAATTTATTTAATTCTTTCATGATGTGACTTTCCTTGCATTTTGTGCAGATATTTGATTGTGAGGAATGTTCCAGCGTTGGGCTGTGGCGATCAGCTCTCTAAACTATTCTCCACTTACGGAGAAATTGAAGAGTATGGCTTTTTTCTCAACTAATTGGAGATTTATTCGTAAATTTAAAACTTTTTGGTTTGTTTTCACTTTTGAAACTATTGCGTGTTCAATGGACTTAGTACTTCAATTCTCTGATATAGATAAGTTATATTTGTCATTTGTTTTCAAAAGAGCATGCCATGTGAAAGTTAACAAATATGTTAGCTTAGCTAGTTCCATCTAAAAGTTAGATCAAATTTGCTGTATTTGAGCCTATTGGGCATAGTTCAAGTAGCAAAGGTTGAGGGACTTGTGACTTAGGTCACAGGTTCGAGCCTTGTGCTATACTAACTAAAAGTGTTTAAGTGGATTAAGGGAGGGGGTGGGACCATCTCTGAGTTTCAAAGGCTGCGGTTGGTCCCAGATGTATTTCTTGGTCATCCACAAAATATTGCTATATTCGACAATTAAAGGTTAATATGAAAGGTCAAAAAATTGCTGTAGGTGCTGTATGCCCTGTTTTGTACTCTTTGTGTACCTTCTTGGTACATTTTTTATTAATAATAATTCACCTTATCAAAAAAATAGAAAAAAAGAAGAAGAGTACTCACAAAGGTAATAGAGAACCAATGCTGCATCTTGCTCTTTATGGAGTATCTATTTTGTGTTTTCATTGGGGAGAGGGGGGAATGGTGGAGAGGATATCACATATCTGCTTGTTAAAACTATGTAGTCTTGCATCGTGTAGTTCTTGTTATTTTGCTTTGAGAATATACTTAGAATGGTGAGTGTACTCTGTGATACGGACTTTGAAGATAAAGTTTGATGATTTTAGGGTAGTGTCAATACTGTCCTTTAGCGTATTACCTTTATCTTTATCGTTCTTTTGGTTTCTTAGATGTGAACCAATGGATGGTGAAGATTGCGAGCCGTTTACAGATGTCTTCTGGATCAAGTTTTATCGGGTTGACAATGCCAGGTGATTGCAATGCTTGGATCATCACCATTATATCTAAAGATCTAGATGGATATTGTTATTTTCTTTTTTAGTTCAAAAATGTGATTATAAACTGGTATGAGAAAGGGCAAAATATCTACTGCAAAAGGACTCCAATTCCCCTATAACACAATCAAAAGAATGTCGAAGAAACTGGTCCAGCATAGCACATATTTTCTCGGCAATGGTTTCCATGCAATTTTCATATACATGCACGTCTATATTTGTATTGCACCATGACTTATGTTTACATATTTGCGACTCCAGGTTTTCCAAAAGGAAATTGGATGAGTCGGTTTTCCTCGGGAACAGGTTACAGGTCTCTTATGCACCTCAATTTGAGAGTCTGCACGAAACAAAGGAGAAGTTAGAAGCGAGGAGAAAGGAAGTTTTAGCACGATTAAATCGTAAGTACCTTATCACTAAGTTAGCAATTAACTTGTCCAATGAGAAAAGTTCTACCTTTATTTTGTAGAGCCCTAGTTTCTTATTCTGGGATCAATGTTCTTTCAGCTGGAAGGTCAAAAGGATCTGCGACATATCGACCGGATGTGGTTGGTGAGCCCTCTCCAGCTTCCTCTCCAGCTCAGTTGAATTCTATTGCTCAATCAGTTGGCGCTAACCAAAGGTAGTTCAATCGAGATGCTCTAAATTGACTTTTGAGTTTTGTATATCAAGATAGAGTAAAATCATTTTCATTGTAGGCAGAGCTCCAATTTGCAGTATAACGCTGCTCATGACATAAAGGGTTCTCCTGTGACAATGGTTTCTTCTGACAAGGTTCGTCATAGCGTCACATATGTAACACCTTCTTTCGGTTTTTACTTTTAGCAACTGCTTTTAACAGTTTTATCAAACTCCATAGTCAAACTATGAAGCAGGGGGTCGGTTGACAGATAATTATTTCTGTGCAATATAGAGTGCGTGACGGTTGTATTTGTGTCTGTAAAGTTTAGGCAGATCACCTTAGGTTTTGAAAACTAGGAGACTTAGCACACCCGTTAGTACGCTTGTAGTTGGTGCATTAACAAAAAGCGAGAAGAATGTTGAAGGGGAGAAAAATCATGTGAAAATCTTCTTTGATTGGTGTGCCTTGGCAATATCAAGCTGTAGATAGGTTGCCAGGGGGCAGGGGCAGATTTTCGTGGCATGGTTTGCTGTGACTTTGAATAAAAAGAAAGATTACTGTGGATATCTTGTTTAATTGCTTGATGGAGAATTACCAAGGAATGGGGTCATTAGTCATTAGTGAGTGCTGGGATGGCAAAAGTTAGGAACTTTCATTGGTTAATCTGATTTCGAGCATGTACTCCCCTGAGTTAAGCCTTGGGCTCTTAGTGTTGGTATCAAGGAGAGGGCTCAGGATTATTTAGATTGGGTATCATGTGCCATGTGTGGCACCTTATTGGGGTAAGCCTGCCTAGCTTGGTGGAGCATGGATTGGTTTAGCTAAATGTTTGTTTGGCTAGTGAGGGTCATGAAAGCAAGGTTAATCAGCAGAAAGGTCCAATTGCTTATTTAAGAGATATGACATTTTCCTTTTAGTATTTGGTCCTATCTCATTCTACTTCTAAACACGAAGAGGAATTACAATGAGCCCCCTTGAGAAGAGAGGGGAATAAACCTAGAGAATTAAGCATCTCTTTTGAAAATGATTATTCCATTCTTCAATTCTGTCAGGCCATCACTTTTGAGATGTTTTAATTATAGAACTACTTTTTTTAATGATTTGCTTAGGGAAAATCGTGGTTTCAACTTTTCTTTGCAACACTAATATGAACTCTATGTGCGTGATATTTGCCTACTGCATGCAGGTTGTCACCGCTTGGTTTTAGTTTTCTAGAATGACAAGTGTTTTTCTCCCCTTTGGTACTATGTCAGGAATACTTTCCTTCACAATCAATGAATCAAACAGTTAAGCTGGTGAGAGAGAAACTGAATAAGGTGAACAATCAACATTCTTCTGACGTACAATAATTGAATTTTAGATGTTTATATTTGACAATTTGTTCTGTTCTTTAGATACAATCCAGTGTGGACCATTTAGAAGGTGAACCATCCAAGAGAAAACGTGTTGATAACAGGAGAAGGATATAAGTGCGGGTGTTGAAAAGAGAATATGGCTGCAGATGAGTTTTTTCTTTTTTCCATGCTGTCTGCAGAATATGTCAGACTCTGGTTAAACCATTACTTTTTCTCAGTTCAAGTCCAAGGTGTCCAGAATTTTCTATGGCATTCTTCACCAACTGAGTATCAAGAAAGATGACTTTGTTCCATTTTTGCTCTCAACTCTATCCAATTCCCTCTTTATCTCTCTGGTATCACTGCCATAGGTGCTATTGCTCCAATTGTTAATCCTATGTACAGTTTCAGAACTTTGCAGGCAAGTTAAAGATTGTAAACTGAAGAGAAGTTTTATTGTGTGTCTCACACAACTTATGTAAGTTGTGTGTCTCACACAACTTGAGGCTCCTTTTTGTCTCACAAATTTGTGGACCTCAATCTTACACTTCTGGGTCCACAAAAATCTGGGTCAACAAAACTGTGAGATAAAAAAATGTCTCGTACAACTAGTGTCAGTTATATGAGACAAAATAAAACTTTCCTAAACTGAAGCTTGTTGTGACTGTCCCTGAATTGCTTGATTAGTTAGTTAAAGGTCTAGTTTACCTATTTTGCTTTTGGCTCACCAGAAAAATTCTAATTTCTGTGTTATAATGTCCACTGAGCTAGTTGATAAAGCATCGTAGGTGAACTGGGATAACTGCGGATAAAGCAAAGTGACCCTGCAGCATTGTTTTATTATTTGGGTACAACAGGGGATTAGCAAAGGAGTGGTTTTGACACGCAGGATTGCTGTATCTTTAATGGTGATTACTGATCAAGATTTGGTGGGGTGAACTGCATAATGTGTTTTTGGGTGTGTTGCCTATGTTTCATGCGTTTGGTCTTGCTATTATTATGTATTCACAGTTACAGGGGGACAATGATGTTGCATCTATGACTGAGTTTGATTTGGAAGTGATTTTGAAAACCATTGAAAAGTATTGGGTGACGCATTTATGGGATTGTGCCTCTGGTTGCTTTGGCATTGGCTAAGAATTCTGTGGTGAGGAAGGATCATATAACGTCGTTGAAGCATATATTGGGTCTGGTGCTGCACTTTTGGGAAGGAGTTGATGGAGGAATGCGCTGAGAACTTTCATGAGGCTGTTGTTTCTCGGGGATATGGTATGACAGAAGCATGTGGGATTCACTCATTGGAGAATGAATATGCATGCCGAAGAAAAAAGAGCATCAGCAGGGTCTCTACTTCATGGAGTGGACGCTCAAATAGTTAGTGCTGATAAAGTGAAGCCTCTTCCTCCTGGAGAATTAAGGGAGATATGGGTACATGGTCATGATGCAAGGCTGTTTCAACAATCCACAAGCCACAAGGCTGACTATAGATGATCAGAGCTAGGTACATATAACATACTGGAGTTGTTGGGTACTTTGATGAGAAAGGAATACTTTGTCATTGACAGGATCAAAGAGCTCATCCAGTACAAAGTTTCAGGTCGCACCAGCAGAGCTTGAAGGTCTACTTATTTCTCGTCCTTAAATATTAGATGCTGTTGTTATCCCGTTTCCTGATGTCAGGCTGGTGAGATTCCAGCTCGCTTCATAGCGCTCAGACTGAAGAAGAAGTCCAGAAGTTCATTGCAGATCAGGTTTCGCCTTTCAAAAGATTGCGGAGGGTGACTTGCATAAACAATGTCCCTAAGTCAGCCTGTTGGAAAATTTGAGAGAACAATTGAGAAGGTTCGACCAAACTGTATACGATTTGCATAGTTCACTGATTGATTGTTGAATGAGCATCCATCTACCGGAAGATAGTTGCATAAACTCAATCTATGTGCTTCTCGCATAGTGACAGTCTGACAGAATTGTATCAATGGGTGCGAAATTATATGTAACATGCATGTGACGTGACATGATTTGGAAATTAGCGTGGAAAAAAAGAGCCACAAATCCATAATAACAGACCTTCAACGTAGAATGGAAAAAGATGCTTGTCGTCTTCATGATAAATGGTACAACTCGAATATTTCAAGCTATTCTACGAGAAATTCAAGGCTTTTCCCCTCTCGATCCTTCAATTTTCCTGCTTCAAATGCAGGATTTTTTGGAGGCATAGCTCAATTTGATTTTGACATAAAGAAATTCAATAATCTGACACTGCAAGATAAACAAAAGGGGGCGGCGTTTCTAACATGCCTTACAAAAGCAAGAAAGGCTATACTGATTTGAGCTCTGCCCAAAACTATTTAAACACATTTAAATAAGGAAAGGTTGGCAAAAAGCAATCCTTAATGTAACGACTGTTTCGTGGTCACCGTCTAAGCTAAGGGATTCTCTTCACTAGTCTTGTGTAGGGAGATAATGGAGTAAAGGTTTGCATAAGCCGGCACTCCAGGAGCCTACCCTATGCTCCAGTCATAGCAGAGCAGCACTATGTCTGTTAATCCTCCTTGTTACGAGCTAGTCTGGCCCGGTGTCTAAGCTCGGCTCTTTTCCACCTCACCATCAGGTAACATAGTGAAAAGAGGGTATTAACCTGGAAAGAAGAAATGTGCGCAGCAAATTAGTGAGTGAAAACACTAGAAATGACGGAAACAAACAGAAAGGAAAGACCAAATATACTCACCAAGATTATTATTGCAATAACCAACAGAGGCCCAGACCAGAGTGTGGAAAGAAAAATGCCGTGTGAATCGAAGTAATTCTGGCGTGCAAAGCTTTTCCAGTTTGCAGCTAATAAGCCATTAAGCCTTTCAGCGCTATACACTCCTCCAACTGCATCATAAGTAAAGGAAAAAGGAACGTATTCACATACTGAAATTCAAAAGATCAAGCTTCTAACATGCGAGCTAAAAAGATGCCCCGACTTCAGCAGTTTCACAACAAAAGCTACTAGCATATAGAACGTAAGTAGCTGTTGGTTAACAGCCTCAAAATTTATGCTTTCAATTAAGCCACAACTTTTTCTTTTTTACTTCCAATTTGAAAACCAACAAATATGTAGTTTTATACACCCAAAACCTAGACAACCAAGACGAGGAGATGAATAATTTCCAAGAGCTTAGCTTGTGTTCAAAGAACATAAAATGCAATCACCATAAAACTGAAGTTCTATGTGTCTTTGGAAAAGATGAAGGCTTGCAATCCATGTAGAAGTTCCGACTGATCATTCTGGAACTGTACTATGCAATGAGCTTTTGAAGTTGTCCACGGAATATTCTCAATCTATGAAGCCAAAAGCTGTTCTACTTGTCGAAATTGGTTATCAGACCAAATCAATTTCCAGACATGATTGTTTGCATAAAATCTATAGGTTATTCGCTGATTGCCTGAAATCCTGTTGCAGAGTTCAAAGTATACATCCTAAGTAGGGTCACTGTTCTTAACTTCTGGGATCGCAGAGTCCACTAAGAATACTTTGATCATTTATTCTGCTGCATGAAGTGGCCACAACATAGAGGGTTTGCCTCGACATGTCTTTTCACTTCATTTCTTCCCTTTAAGTCAGTACCATATTTGATTATCCTCTTCCTTACTATTCAAGGAATATGTCTGAAAAAGGTATCACGATGAAACATCATATTCAAAGATGCAAAACATAAAATAAATTTTTTGTTAAGAAAGAGAGAACTAAAAAGGAGATAACGGCAGGTAAAGAAACAGAACTGGGAAAAGGGGTTAAAAACTGGGGTAAAGAACACTGACACTACTAGATTAATTTCAAGGTCTTGAGCGCTAATATACCTAAGCAAGTAAAAAGAAGAAATATCAGGTTACAATAAAAAGAGGATGCTTACGTGCAAGAAGGAACAAAAACATCTGGAAATTGATGTTCTTCCGAGAGACAAATGATACAAGAAGAAACATGGCATGAAATGAAAGAAGACATATCAACCAAGGTTCCTGCAAAAGGAAAAGGAAAACCAACAATAAGAAAAAAAAACAGAAAGCTCGTCCATGTCAAGATGCCAAAATCTCATAGTATTTGACAAGGTCAAATGGCATCTTTGTTAGCCAAAGAGAGTAGTTGCTCAAACAAAAATAGTGATGCACGTATATTGAGAAGGTAATAATTCTAATGAAGAAAATATTGATAAGGTAATATTGAATATATTATCTCATACAAATAGTATTTCAATATGTTTGAAAAAAAATTGCATTGCAATTTCCAAGCAAAATTTGAACATATAGCTTTAGCTTCTCTCTAGTATTCTCCTTGTATCGCATTAGACAGCTTGCAGCCCCAACCACATCTCATGTGACTTCGCTCCACTTGGGCATCAATTAGAGCTCTTAGATACTCTTGCTCATCTTCAGTTTCATAAGTGGGGGACCAAAAAAATAATATGCAAAGTGCGTAAAAGGAAGAGAGTAACTAGACATAAGAAGATTAGCATGAAGAACCGTATAGCATAAGAAGATGGTAAGCGGATTCTAATGTAGAGAAAGGAAGATATAGTGAAACTGGATAGAACATGGCCCTTACTTCTAAAGCATTACAAGTGGCTCGATGGCCTCTATGGTTTGCCTGTGTGTGCTGAGGATGCTCCTAATATTAACACTTCACAGGGACAAGTGCTCAGCAGACTTATCTCTTCACATTGGAGAATTCATGCAAGGGTATAGATAAGATGGTGCAAGGGTATAGAGAAGAAGATCACAACTGCATGATATTTCGCGTGAATAATACATATCATAATTGTGCTAAACGAAAGTTAACAGATAAGTTTAGACTCCATAAATACTCCAACAACTTGCTCCAATCAAAAACCATCTAGTTCCTTCAATTGGATAATTCTACTACTTCATATTTCTGGTCAAATGTTTCTCATCTTGCTTGTTCCTAAGCATCAAAGCAGCAGCTCTATTTTGGCTAGAACAAAGATACATTTTCTTTACTGTAATTACTCTTGACATCAGGCAAGTATGGGTTTCCCAGTTAAAATTCTCAATTCAAATGAAATGACATCCATTTAAGCTATTTGATTGTGCACATCCACCCAAGTGTGGATTTTCCTTGTAAAGCATATGAGAGTCAAAATAAAGCACGGTAAATTCTCAGTTAAAATTAACTGACATCCATTTAAGCTATGTGATTGTAGGTGAAAATCTATCTAAGTTTTGCAGGTTAAAATTTCTGAACCTATTCTATTCAGCTAGACCATCATATTGGGTTGTCTTTCCTCATGACTACTGTTAGTGATAAGTTATCACTCAATTAGTTTCCACTTCTTGTCTCAATTTCATGCAGTGGAAACCAGCATAACCTAGATAATGAATTGAATCAAGGATAACAAAATAAAACAAATATTCATGAGTTTATGATGAGCACACAAAGTATCTTTGGCATCACTTGACAGGTAATAATGTGAAAGCCAGCTTGAAGTATCCATTTGTTGAAACTTGGTAGTAACAAAGAACAGAAACTACAATGTCTTGCTGAGAACATTGAGTATTCAATTGCTAATCTTCTTTGTATCGTTCCAATTTCATCATTTCTCCCAAAGGGACAAGAATATTGATTATTCAATATGAATAATCATAGGAAACCGTTTAAATTTTAAAATTTTTACTCTCTTTTTGGTACATTAAGAAAGACAAACTCTATTCTTTTTAAGAATGGTGGCGTCCAGACAGCTTGCGCACCGTCGACTATTCCACCCGGCACAACTTTTTCACAGAAAATTAACAAGTAATAACAGAACCCTAAACAAAATCTGATTTTTACGAATTGTAGGAGCTGGATAGAAAGGGAAATACCGTCCAATCAATGGCGTGGAAGAAGCCAATGAAGTTGTCATAGGCGGGTCTAAGACTGGACCTCATCCCTGCACTGAATTTCTCAACGAGATCTGCCATTTGGTCCATATGAGAACTCAAAGCTGATGTTAATTCCTCCATATTTGCCTCTCAAAAATTTGCTTCTTTGAGATCAAGAAAGTGCCGGCCTGGTCTCCGCGCAAATCTTGAGAGTAGCTTCGAGTATGGGTAGTATTGCTTTGGTGTATTCTACACTCCTCAACTCCTTTTAGGCTTGTATGGAGGGAGCTTTCTCGGCTATTGCTAAAGCACCCCTCTAGTTTCAAGAAGTGACAAATTAACTATATGATCTATTTTATTTTGCTTAAATAGACCCAAAAACGAATTCAAGATTTAAAGTTTATGAGTTCCTATTTGTAGAAACGGCATTGGTAGCCACTTTTTAATGTGTTATTTAGTTTTTATCTAATATTTTTAATGCTAAGCAAGCGCCGAGTCGAGTGAAGTAGGCAGGGACGTGAAGCTTGGAGCTCAGCTCATCCCCAAGAAGAGGAACAGTTTCAAATATCTTGGGTTGGTGATTCAGGGAGACGGAGAGATCGACGAGAATGTCATTCACTGTATTGGGTCGGGGTGGACAAAATAGAGGCTTGCATCAGGAGTCTTGTGTGACAAGAAAGTGCCACCGAAATTCAAAGGGAGGTTTATAGAGTTGTGGTTAGACTTGCCATGTTATATGGGGCGGAGTGCTGGCCGGTTAGGAACTCTCACGTCCAGAGAGTGAAGGTTGTGGAGATGAGGATGCTCATTCGGATATGCGTGCACACCAGGTTAGATAAAATTAAAAATGAAACTATCTGGGAGAAGGTGGGGGTGGCCCCAATGGATGAGAAGATGCGGGAAGCGAGGCTCAGGTGGTTTGGGCATGTGTGGAGGACAAGCCCTGATGCCCCAGTGAGGAGTTGTGAGCGGCTGGCAGTGGTTGGCGCGAGGCGAGGCAGAGGGAGTCCTAAGAAGTACTAGGGAGAGGTGATTAGGCAGGACATGACAAAATTGCGGATTTTCGAGGACATGACCCTTGATAGGAAAGTATGGAGGTCTAGTATTAGGGTTGTAGGATAGAGCTTCTAGAACCTTCGTACTTCATTTTCGGGGCTAGGTGGGGTTTGGTAGGGCCCGAATGTCTTGCGTATTGTATCGTGCACCCTTATGGTAGTTACTGGTAAATATTATTGCATGCCGTTTAATTTATGGTTTTATGTTTAGCTAACTATTTATGTGATTTCTGTTGGAGTCACTAATTTTTTCTTTTTTTTTTCTCCTCATTTTCTTTTCTTTCTCCTAAGCCGAGGGTCGATTGGAAACAACATCTCTACCCTTTCGGGTAGGGATAAGGCCTGTGTATGTATTACCCTCCCCAGATCCAGCTTTGTGGGACTACACTGGGTAGTAGTAGTAGTAGTAATTGTTGTTGTTGTTAATTTTAATTCTAAGCAAAAATAGTCATTACTCTATTAAAAATACTATGAAAAGATAGTTTTACCCTTTCCATGAGTGTTGTGCAAATATTAAGGACATGATGTCCTTAACTTTATGAGTGATGCATAAATATTAGGTACATGGTATCCTTAACTTCATGATGTCCTAAAGTTTAACAAATATTTACACAATACCCATGAAGTTAAGGACACCATGTCCTTAATATTTACACAACACTCGTGAAGTTAATGACACATTGTCCTTAACATTTATATTACATATATGAAGTTAAGGACATGATGTCCTAAAGTTTAAATAGAATGTGATAATTCAGGACACTTTGTCCTTAATATTTACACAACATTCATAAAGTTAAGAAAACCATATCTAGCACAAGGGTATTATTGTTCGAGCGGGTAAAATTTTATTAAAGCACTAGTTAATTGTGCACTTCCCCTTTCCTATTTAACATGTGGGTGCGTGAGACACAGAATTTTACTTAACGTATGACGAGGCGTAAGCCCCAAAACATAGAACATACGACCTATTATATATAATTTTTTTAATAAATTAATAAAAATATTATAAATAGAATTATATTTATGGTAAATGTTTATATTTAGAGAGGTTCTAGGGTTCATTGCTTAGTGTCTAAGTCACTCTCTCCCTATAAATAGAGAGTTCTATTCTATTGTAATTCATCTCAAATCAATAAAAATTCTCTCTTCCTACTTTTCTCTACAACATTCTTTTTTTTTATTGTTCATAACATGTTATCATTACGAGACTCTAATCAATTGAGTAGAAGCTTTGTGATTGAGCATAATGATTGTCAATTGTTCCACGAACTTCCTCCATGATTAAATTCTGGATTTAAGGTATGTATTTTACCGAACTTTTCTCTTTTATTCTACAATTTGATTTTATATACAAGTAAAGACAACAAAGTTTAATTATAACTATAATGGAGTTTATAAGAAATTATAACCACCTGAAGTGGTAAAAATTCTATTCCTTACCATGATAAAATTCATGTATGATTATGGGCAAAGAAGTGGAAACTCGTCCCATTGAATTTGCTTCATTCTCATTCCCTTAAGAGAATGTGATAGCAATATGTGATAAGTCTGAAAGAAAATAAAATTATTACTATGGATGTATCAATGGATGTGGATGTGGCAATAGACGAAATTATAATCATCATCATCATGGTAATGAGAATAATAATGATTCTCAAAATAATCCTTCACTCTGTGAAAATAATATTTGTCATCGATTTGACATGATATTTCATAAAGCACATATAAATGATTATGGTTCATTCATGATGTGAATATGACAACATCTTATTTATGAATACATATTCATTCTTGGAAGGATATGAACGTGCTAGTGGTCGTAAACATGCCACACTCACCTCCAAAAGGAGATTTGAGATGATATAAAAAAAATAATGTCATTATTCTGGCATGAATGGTCATTGCTCACGTACCTATTGCACGCCAAAATATTTTGGTAATGTAATTATTAAAGAATAACATTAATGCAAGAACCATATATATCTTGCATATAATTTTGACCATAACCATAATGATATAACTTTCTCTTTAAAAGAGATATTCATCATATGGATGTTGATGAATATATGGTAGTACCAAATTAATTGAAAGCTCTGAAAGAGCCAATTATTACTTTTGGAGGAATAAAATTGATTATCAATAAGGCATTATGTTTTAGTAAGTCTCAAATAAACTTAATTGAGTTTCTAAAGTATTCGCGGAAATGGTTGGTCATACTAAGACTATAATAAAAGAAAGACTTAATATCTTCTATTACTACAATTTGTAGCGGGGTAATATATGTGTAAAAAATTACCCGCTTTATTCGTACTACATAAATAAAAGTACACCACAATAAAGTGGATGTTTATTGATATAAAAGTCTATATCATAATAAACTTGGAGTTTATCAATAATTGCACACGTCATAGTGCAAACCTGAAATTTATCAAGATTGATAATTCATTTAGTTTGCATAATTGGGTTGGTCATGTTAATTTAAGTATGATGTGCAAAAATAAAAGAGAATTCGCATGGGTAAATATTAAAGAACTAGAAAATTCTCTACGAAGTCTCTTATGTTGCTTGTTCTTATTAATTAATAGACCAATTAAAATTGGGATTGAATCCCATAAATACTGGAAATATCTAAGTTGGATATGAGCCTATCCACATGCCATGTATACTACAAAAGATATATCTATGAGATGGTTACATGTGCGATTATTAATAACCCGCAATATGGTATTTTTGTGAGGTAAGTTACTCAATAATTTAATTTAGAGCATAATTTTTAGATTTTCTATTCAAGAAATTCATCTTGATAAGTTGGTTTACATCATAGTTGGTTTAGCAATAATTTATTAAGTGCCTCTACTTATAGCTAAATAATTGCTTATGAGAACAAAGTTATCTATATTAGCTTGATATACGTTATATACGAAAGTATATTATTTCCTACCCTCACTAGTGGTTTAGGGTTAGGAATCAAATAATTCCATCTTATTATTTATTATTGATGTGTGGTGTATATTTTGATTAACACCATAACGTATAAAGATGGGTTCTCAAAGTTGAGAAAACAAGTTAGTTTTTCTAACATGAGGGGGAGACATGATAAACAATTGAGAAATAGTTACATGGAATGAATTATCATTTGTACATCTAGATCCTCAAATAAAATAATATGAACTTGAAGTTCATAAAGGGATTATTCGCGTGGAATTTATTGCAAAGCATGCCAGACGCATTTAATAACCCAAAGAAAGTAACAATATTCTCACTGCAAATGCTCCAATTAGAATAAGTCCTAGAATGACAAAGTCTATGGTACGATTAAAGCGTATAGACAAATCGATTTCAAATAAACTTCTTAATAGAAGATGAACAAATGATCAAACTGATCATAATAAAGGAGGCAAGTGATTAGAAGATCACATGACATAACTCTTCATAAATCTCATGAGAGATTTAGATACCTGAATATATGAATGAAGAGATCTCTATGTTATGCCTTTATGAAAAATAAGGAGGTTGGAACCGATATAAAATATTTGTTGACGATATCTATAATAGCGCTAAGTCTGTTGAATATATACATAAAAATATTGGACAAATTAAAGAGACACAATTTGAATAGAATTTATTTCATATGAAATACATATAGTGCTTAAAAGTATAAAGCCAATGGTATGTGCAATCAGTTTCCGACATCTTATATGTCTAGCATGACATGAAAACTCGATATGCATCAAAAGTCTACTATATGGCTTATATGACTTAACTTATATGACAATCCATGAAGGATTTAAGTTACTTGAAGCATATATGATGATAGACTATAGTTACATATTTTAGTCGCTTATTACACTCAAGTTTACTGCACTTTAATTGAGTTTGAGCTTTAATCGCTAGTATTTTACACTAACTATGTGTTTAAGGTCTTATAGGTGTGATTTCGAGCTATATAGATGTTATGGAATGAATTGAAGTGATTTTGAGCTTTAACGTTTGAGTAAAAATTAAAAAAATTAAGTCTGGATCAGGTTCGGTGGTCAAATTTGATAATTAAGTACAACCGAAGACTTGAGGAGGTATATTGCGCACTGTCTAGTAAAATAGACATAGCTTTTTTCTCAGAACTTCATTTGGGCTCCACAATATATAGTTGGAAAGCTAACTCAAAGGTCTACAACTTTCATGTTTTACATTTTTTCAAATTCCAAACGAAACAGAGGAAAAAACCGCGATTACGGTAGGATCGCATAGAACACCGCAACAAAATATTACCAAAGATTTAGAGGGCCTATTTGGCCGCGGTCCCGGCGTAACCGCGGTGGGACTGCGGCAGGAAGCGAAAATTTTAGGGACCAAAGTGCAAAACATGAGATTTTAAGCCCTAAACCCTAAATTAAACAAAGAGGCTGGCCAAGAATAAGGGGGAAGGGGACATATTTTTGACACAAATTAGACCTAAGGAGACAAAAACACATTGAGAGCAAGACGAGGAATTCTTCAACAAGTTTTTCCTTCCTCTTCTTATTTTTCATTGTTGGTTATGGCTTTTGATATTGTGGTTTTACATACTATTACGAAAAGTTAATTTGTTATCTAAGGTTTTGGTGAAACCCGTTGGGGATTAATTGATTGTTATAGTAATATAGTTTTGAGTTGGTTGTTAATATCTATTTGTTCAACTACCGTTTCACTTTGGTTAATTGAAAGGATCCTCAATTAGCCGTTCCTATTTTTATGTATCTGCTTGAGAGAAAGCACATTTAGGTAGTTGTTTGAACAACATCACTCCTCGAATATAGGCAAGAGTCATAACCGAGGGTTTAAGGGTTGGATTAGAGATAATGAAACCCCGAGTGCAATCTAAATGAAGTGTATTGTGAAATTATCTAGCGTAGCTTGAAAGAGTGCGTCTAGTAAATTGTCATAATTGCTTGAGAGAGATTTATGGTAATTGGAGAGTTCATAATTGATAGAGGCAACTAAGTCAAAGCTATAAGAAACACACAACTAAAGAAATCAACAATGGGAGAAACCATTAACTTAGACCTTTATTGAAATTATTTACAATTCAAGCATAATTAGTTTTCAGTTGTTTATTTATTTTCAATCTTATCTTTTTAGTGATATTAAACAGATACAGCTAAGCCTTGGTTCTCTGTGGGATTCGACTCCGGACTTTTAGACCGGATTATATTTGCAACGACCGCTTATCCTTTTTAGGACTAGAGTTGGGCGTGACCTATATACATTTCATGATCTTGAAGTACCACTTCCTCAGTGCAATTTGTGCACAAATGTATCTTGCTTTAACTATATGCATGATAATATAATAGCAAGAGTTTCACCTCTATGTGAAGATATTAAACTAAAGTTTACAACAAGATCATATGAAGACAATACGTCTATTAGGGATGATGATTTCAAGTTGAAACAAATTCGTTCAAGTTAATATGGTTGATTTATTTTTCAAATCTCTACCAAATATCTTTTAAAGATGGTGCACAAGACTGGAATGTAAATGCTCAATGATGTGAATTGATGCTCTCTTCAGGGGGAGTTAATGCGCGTTGCACTCTTTTTTCCTTAAAAGGTTTTTGTCCCACTGGGTTTTCCGTGCAAGGTTTTTAACGGGGCAACAAAAAGGCGTATTGTTAGATATGTGTATTATTTTTCCTTCTCTAGAATTTTTTTCTCACTGGGTTTTATTTTAGTTGAGGTTTTAACAAGGCACATTATCTGTTGAATAGACATTCAAGGGGGAGTGCTATAAATAGAATTGTATTTATGGTGAATGTCTATATTTAAGGAGATTCTAGGGTTCATTGCTTGATGGTTAAGTCACCATCTCCCTATAAATAGAGAATTCTATTCTATTTTAATTCATCCCAAATCAACAAGAATTCTTTCTCCCTACTTTTCTAAAACGTTCTTCTTTTTTATTCTTCATAACACAATATATATATATATATATATATATATATATATATATATATATATATATATATATATATATATATATATATATTAAAAAAATCACAAAAAATATCTACCATTTCTTTTATAAATATAAACAATGCAATAGTTATAAAGTTTCTATAAGATAAAAATCAACTTTAGTGTCTTATCCTTCAAACGATTAAAAGATCACAATATTTAAAAAATAGTATCAAACTACACAATTTACCTCTCTAACAGTTAATAATCAACAATTTTTTTTATATCATAATCAATAAACTCTAGCAATACTGTAATTTCAAATATTACTCCTCATGAGTAAATATAAAATTCTATCTAAATACCTAATTTCTAGAGAAGTGGAACTAAAATATGAATACCTATAGTAAGTGAAGATGTAAATTTTTTCAAATGATATTCATTCTTGGATGTTCTCAATTAGTAAATATGTGATACTATGCTCATTTTTTGAGTTACTCTTAATCTTCATATTGCTATAGATGAATAGAAATTTATTCATTTCATTTGTTAAAGATTTTTGAGTGTCAACAATGTTAATTAGAGAATTAACTGCATGATTTGCTCTAGGAACTGTTAAGTTAGCCTTGAGTGACGAGCACGCACATTGAGGCGCTTAGGTCATAAATCTCACAAGATTAAGCCTCACGCGTGAGCCTAAGAGTGTCTCGATAGTGCCCCGTCATGGGCCGAACCTTGATGCGAATCCCAAGAAAGCCTTTTAAATAGTGGTTCATTCAACAACTATAAATTAATACATAATAGTAACTGAATTCACGATCAAACGTTAAAGACTTACAAAGTTCACACAAAAATTACTGTTTACATGATAAATTTGCTCCGATTAGATCCTCAATATTCATAAGTAAATATTAAAAGTTCCAACTTCACATGTAATACGCCAAATTCAAGTTTAGCCGTCCCAAACTTTAGCTCTGTATGCCTGGAATTTTAAAATTTAGACTAGAGATTTTTATCTTTAGCCTTGCGATTCTAAAATTAATTCTAAGATGGTTAACTTTTTTATAAATTTCAGCTCATTTTAAACAGGCGTAATGACTTCCTGGCCACTTAAACTTGTAGGGCTTTTGAAAGCCTATAGACGAACTTTGGATTTTGCCATTTGAACATTCAAACTTGACAAAATAAGTACTAATAAACACTTTTGACCGTTGAACATGCCTATGTGAAAACACAACAGTTGATACGGCTAAACTGTGTGCAAATCACGCTACCAAGGCGCGTGAATAATATTGTTTTTACTTAAAAAAAATTAGAATTAAAATAAAATATAAATAAAAAAGAAAAATGAAAAAGAAAAAAGACTTTTCCAATTTTTTATTTTCCAAGGTGTCCACCGTGAATTAAGTGATGCTATCAGATGAGTAAGTAACGCTACGAACTTCACCAGACCATGCCGGAGCATGTAAGTTCAGAATCCTATTCACAATATGCCGAGGGATATATTTGATGGAGAAGCCATTAGGTTCGTGGCGAAACTTGATGAGGGAATCAAGGACCTTCTTGTTTAGCTCTTTGAATATCTCAGAAAGTGGTCGGCTGATTCCTGAAGTTGGGATATCGTACTCCGATGTTTCCCTATCGGAATCAGTCATCATTTTCTCTCTATCTTTGTCTTTGACTACCCGATGGAAAGAGGAAGACGAGGGCTTGGCAGAGAAAGAGCCATGGCAAAATCACTCTGTTCAACACAGAAGAAGAGGTTGAACGCAACGAAGAAAAGGCCATGGCTTTCCCGCTTCCTTAGTTCGCTATGTTGTGTGCCACAGTACTCCCACAATGAAGGGGGCGGTTGGGTAGTATGTTTCAAGCGTTTTTTTTCCTTTTTGTATTTGTAACTTTTTTTCTTCTAAGTTTGTATTTAAAAACGAGAATCACAAATAACACATGACAAGTAATAAATAGCTTAGCACGATGTATTGTACATATCAACACAATTGATATATATGCTCTTATGGTTGTGTTTATTATTACTAATTTTGTCAAATTAGAGTTTAAATGAAAAAATTTAAAGTTTGTGTATAACTTTCATAAATAATTTAAGTGGCGCCTTTTAAATAAGAATTCTAAATATGGCTATTTGTGTACTTGCTTTTAATTGGCGAAAAAAATTGTCTGCCAACTAAACAATATTTCAACTCCAGGCAAGCAGTAAAAAGAGCACTTTGTTTATCAATATTAGGATATGAGCTAAATCCAAAAAGGAGAACCATACCATCCATGGCTACAGCTCTGCTCTCATCTCCTCCTCTTCAATTCTCTTCTTCATCCAACCATTCAATCCTTCCCACCCGCTTAAAGTAGTCCAATTTTCCTACTCATTTCTCCTTTTTTTATATCTCGTATTTGCCTCTAACAAAGAAATTTCCTTTTTTTATTATTTTATTTATAGAAACCAAAGCAAGATTCTATGGAAGCAAAAGAAATGTGGGAAAATCAGGGCTTGCTCAGAGTTTTGCAAAGAATCCGCTTTGGAATATGGGATTTCAAGAAGGGATTTGGCCTTCATTGCTCTTTCTTCTTCACTCTCTCTAATTTTCCCACTTTCAGGTAAAAACAACTGTAAAGTTTGCATTTTTTAAGTATCATTTTCTAGTTCCACGTCATAATTTTTAAATTGGGATCCTTCACTGAATTTATTCTTACCTTATCTATGCTGCTTTTTCAGTTAGTGATAAGACAAAATATGTCATTATCATTTTTTAGTCTGTTGGTGTCATTGAACTCCTTTCCCCACCCAATACTTTAGACCCTTTTTGGTGGACAGAGTAACCCGATACCTGTTCTGGTCGGATGTAGCAGGTATTCTGTGGAGTTAGTCGGGTGCGCACAAGCTCACCATTATCCAAAAAAGAAAAACTTAGACCCTTTTTGGTGTAAATTGATTTTGACTCTCCAAATAGTAATAGTGTCCTATAAAATAATAAAGAGGTATAATAATGTGTTTGGCAGTGAAGTGTTAAGGATATTACTTTGAAATGTTAAAAAGTAGTTTGAAATTATATGAAGTAATAGCTAGTTTATATTTGTTTGAATTGCTGGAGGGAGAAAAGTTTCCCATAAAATATTGCTAGGACTGATGAAATAAGTTCTCTTCATAAAGTGATGGTCTTTAATGGTATTAACTTAAAAATGCATGTTTAGGATGGTTATTCGAATAATCTGTTAAAGGAAAAAGAAATATTATATTGAATTTATTGCCAATGAAGGAAAGTGGTCAAGTAAAATAGGATTGATTAAGCATGAATGCCAAATCTCAACAAAATAAAGTTTCTCCCTAAATCTTGTTACTGCTAATTAACCTATGTTATATGCATGCTTTTAGTCTTCATTTGTGTAGCATTGGCTTTAGTGTACCTTGTTGGACTACCTTAACACGAATCAAGATAAAAGGAGACGAGTGTCGGAGAGGAAGAAACAATATAAATACTACAGCTGATTCTAAATCAATGCTGGGTGTGTGGATGTTATTTGCATGTCCAATGCAAGAAACCGTTACATTCATATACAGAAAAATACATTAGGTCCTCTACTAGTTGATTGATATTATTATTTATTTCCGTTTTGTGTAAATAAAAGAATAATGAGGCTTACTAACAGCAACACTGCAGCAGTTTTGCCTGCTGAAAGGGTCTTGTCTTTTTGCTACTTAAAAACTAAGTGAAAATAGTTGCTGGGGCGTATTCCTTACTGTTTTTCTCAGGTGATATAGATAAAGCATGTTTGTATAAAAGGGTCAGCATGATTTCGTATATGAATATAGTTGAATTTTTCTTCGTATTCTGATTAATTTACATACCCATGTTTCAAGGGCAAATATGGTTTTGTATTTTTCTAATCGCTTTTAGGTTTAATGAAGAGAGACTTGTTTGAATTGGGTTCCTATTTGATCTCCTCATATGTGCTATTATATGCAGGTTTTAGTGCTGAGGAAGAGTCGAAAATGGGTTCATTTGTCGATGATGTAAATTCCTATTCCTACTTGTATCCTGTAGAACTGCCTTCTAAGAAGTTTGTCTTCAGATGGTAAGCAATAGCTTTTTCACTAAATTCTTATCTGCTTTCTATTTGATATGTGCCTTTGGAATTATAAAAAAGGAAAAAAGAAAACTGTTTAGCCTGCATTGCTGGTTTCTTATGGAGTTGGACAGTAAGAAACAATAGACATGGTAGTTTTAGCCCAAAAGAAGCTTAGACCTTTGAAAATTCTAATGTACTTGATCGTCAAATTTTGGGTGAAAAAGACAAGTAGCTGATGTACACATTGTCACATTCAAATCGTTCAGTGCATCTGAAAAGTCCTAGTTGCCTTTGGGGATACACTTGACCGAACTCTTAGCCCTGAATTCAAATCGTGCAAATGAGCACTTCAACATTTGCCAAAAGCTCTATCCATTTTGATTTCCAAATCCACGGCTGTTCTGTATAGTTCATTTTTCCTGTTGACACAGTGTTTGCTGCTCACTTGACAACCATTATAGATTCTTTTATTCTTGTGGTTTGATTTAATTTTATGCAAATGAGTGTCTTTTTAATTTTCACCATATGAGAGAATATCTCTATTTTCATGCCCTGCATCTTGTAGGAACCTCACTCTTTTCATCTATTTGAAGGGTGGAGACCAGAAAACCAGAGCGTTATTCATCAGCTGCGCCACTATCGCGTAAGTTGGTGTAGCTTGTCTCCTGTTTCTAAGGAATGTGATATTTAAAACATGTAATTTATTTGATATTCTGGTTGGATACGAGGGAAGTCATTTAGCACTTGTACATACTTCACATATCCTATAAAAAAGGAAAAAAAATACTTAGAGTCACTGGCTGTTGAAATATGCTTTTGAGTTTTGATGTAATGGTTCTTTTGCCATTCTGTTGATATATCATGCAGCTGATGCACGTCTTCGCATTGTGTCTGAACGAGTTGATATCATTGATAACCTCATCATTTCTGTTTCGGTAATTCGTCTACTCCTGCATTCATTCTTCTTAACTTTGACCATCTTTTCCATTCTTTTGTTGAGATTTACTGCAATATGTTTATTCAGATAGGTCCTCCCAACTCACAGTTCTTAAAGTCAAAGGAGAAAAGTACATGGACTGCAAAAGATGTTGCTGATTCTGTTTTGTCTGATAAGTCTGCTTTGGTAATAATTCTTTTGTCTCGAAAGGCTGCAGATACATAATCGAGTTTAGCAAATATATGATGTGGTTTGCCTATCAACCCCCAGCTGCTTCTTGCAAACACTATATGGAACTTACAGATTGTTCATTATGGCAATAAAAGATTAGTAATTTTGAACTCATTAAAGGTGAAACAAAATTAGTTGCTTTTGCTTCATGCATCACAAAATTTCTCGTGATTTATTTGGTTGGATAAACTCTAAACAGATGGCACTTGGTTGATTCATTGCACATATTCTTCGACCAACTGCATTATAAAACTTTTTGAAATGCATTACCCATTCTTTGTCCTTCTTTTTGCATGGACCTATTGCAAGAAAAATCAATCACAGCATCTGTGTGAGGTAACATTTTATATGTTTCTACAGCGTGTAACCTCAACTCAGCGATTGGCTGAAAGTTCACTTCTTGATGCACATACTTCTGAAGTGAGTATCTTTTCATCTACGTGTTTAACTTTGTGTTAGGTATTTGCATGAATTATCATTTGTGTAGTATTGAGCCCACATTGTTCTACATGCACTCAGTCAAGTTTTTCTTTTATAACAAACTTATTAGATTGATGGTGAGCCCTATTGGTACTATGAGTACCTTGTTCGGAAATCACCAACCAAAACAGTAAGTTCCCTCTTTAAGTTAAAAATTCTAAATTCTGAATAATGATCTACAATTCTCATATTTCGTGTTGTAATATGCAGGCTCAAGAAACGAATCTTTTTCGTCACTATGCTGCTTCAACAGCTGAACGAGATGGTAAAATTGAGTTTTAGTTAGTGACTATTTTATTTTTTGCTCTTCACTAGCATAATCTTTGGGACAATTGAAAATGTATCTTATTAGTAGGAAGTGGTACTTTTTCTCTTTGGGATATAACTATGATATTTGAAACCATAACTCGCTAATTTCTCCTATAGCTAGTTATTACAATATTTATGAAATAATTGTTTCATTAGCTAAGCTATTATTTAGAAAACTTATATCTAGTTTGAGGTGATTCAAAAAATTAGGACATTCGACTTAAAGCGGAAAAGCTCATCCTACGTGCTGTCTTATTACTCATGATAGAGTACTAAATACTCTATTCCTTTAGGGTTCTCAGTTGATAATTATAGCAGCTTTAGAAGGTTGGATAGAAAGGTGTTTAATTTTCTGGTTCTTGGACATGCTTGATCTTTTTCATCAAGCATATTCATTGCATTGGGTATGACATTAGTTATGACTTCATTGGATTACACAGACTATTCTTGTTTGCATGTTTGCAGATTTCTGGTCTTTTGCCTACAAAAAGAGGACCCTATGTAAAAACTTATTAAGGAAATGACCAATATTTTGGATGTAAAATTTTGTGCACACATGAATTTGTGAAGTGAATACCTTATATAAAAAAATTTAAGAATATATCATCAGTTTGGTCTTATATAACTGTTTTCTAAATTTACTATGTCATATTAACATTTGATAAAGTTAATAAGTCTTCTTTAAACATATATATGTAAGTAATAAATTCAGTATATGTTATACCTTTAACCAAAGTGATGCATATTAGAATGCCATCAGCATATTCCTATATTGTCATGGTAATTTGAAGATGCGGCTTTGTAATTGCATCAGCGTATTCGTGTATTGACATGCTAATCCAACAAGCTTATATTGAAAATATATTTCAGCGGTACAGAATTCGTAGAAATGTGTTCGCTATTGTTTATTTAACATACCTAGGGGACTTGTTTGGTAGTTTGCTTATTGGAGAATGCTTGTCATTTCAGGTTATTTGTATACTTTTAGCGCTTCCACTCTTGGCAAGCAATGGGACAAAGTAAGTGGTTCTATTTAGTGATTTTATATAAGAACTTTATCACGAATTTATAATATCACACAATGGTATATCAATTAAGTATACTACAGCATTGTCTTTACATACTTGGTACTACACAAATAGCCGTAGCAGAACCGGATTGTTGAAGCAGATGAAAGAGTTGCTGCTTTCTTATTCCATTGAAATGCTCAAGAAATTTAAAATGTAAAGCTAGTGAGTAGACCACAATTTTTGGGTCATCAACGGCACAGTTCTATGACCACAATTTTTGGGTCATCAACGGCACAGTTCTATCTTGAGATCCTTTTGTGACATTCCCTTACTAGATTCAATAGTAGAGGTTTCATTTTGTGAAGATCTACATCACTGAAGCCTTCTTGTCTTACAAGATTAATTTATCGTTTCTTTTAAAACATCATTACATGAAGCATAAGATTTTGCCTTAAAGGACAGCACGGTGCACTAAGCTCCCGCCATGCGCACCAGGAAGGGCGGGACCACATCAAGAGGCTTACAACCCTTACCATTTCGTCAATGCTCCCCTTCGATAAGATTCTGCCTTCTTTACTTGATTTTTAGAAAAAAGAAAATATTCTACCTTCTTAATAAAACTCTGTATTACCTTTCTCAAGATGCACATTTTTGGCATGACTCGATTTTGCTATACGCAACGATTTAACAGCGGGTCTAATATGCCTTCTACCTCCTTTTGCCTTTTCCTATTTTCCCCTTTGATATTTATGCTATGTTGCAAATTTCATAGTATAGTCCTTACTTTGCAGATGGGGCCATTCTTAGAAAAGTCGGTGGCATCTTTCCGACTTCTTCCTCCCACAGAACGCTATGTTCCTCCGTACAAGGATCCCTGGAGGTTTTGGTGATTGTATTGTGAGGTGTGGCTACTAGCTAGGGTTACTATTTTGTACCTGATAGCAAATAGTCAGAGATCGAAATGTGGTTAGCAAGTGAGAAATTACATTGCAATTTTTTCTTTGATATGGAAAATATACTTCAAGCTAAGCTTGAACTTGCAACCAGCGTGTATTAAGCAATTTTGGCACGATACTCGTGCCAATGCAGCGGATATACGTTTGTGAGACAACATTGCAATTCTTGAATGCAATTTTGGTGCAATGATGACAACAAATTCTCTTAGAGGCTCTTTGCCTGCCAATAGATCATCTCCAGGCTTGAATTTTCTGCAAAACGCAGTTGCAGTTTTTCTAGTCTCTTTTGCTTTTGGATGGGAGGTACTATTAGATGAAGAATATGAATGGCATTTGTAATATAGAGATGATATTTGGAGGACTTGTTTGTATTTTTCTGCCTATAGTGTAATTGCATGTTTCTCTGAAATGAAAATATATTTTTAAAAAAAGCTGCTTATGTGCTTGAAGGTGCTTTTATTCAGTTTATGTGCTTTGGCCAAACAAATTCCGCTAGTATTAATTTGAGCAGAATAAACATAAAAAATTCACTATACTAGCTAGCATCAAGAACTAATTCAGTTAGATTTATTGTTTTTTTGGCTTGAAAGCTATTTATGCTGAAACCACTTTTTTTAAGCCAATCCAATTGCTCTTAATGTAACTAAGCATTTATCTCATTCCATGCATAGTAATATATAAAAACTATAATTTTAGATTTAGACTACACATTTCAATCGTACTTCACTCACTTGGTTGATATTCTGATATTCGATTGCTTGTTAATACACTTTAAAGTTTAAATGATTATAATCATAATGAAAATGAAAAAGAATCATTTGTGTCATTTTCCAAATTATGTCAGTCCTGTTGTTTTAACCATTTCAAGTCTAATTAAGCAAAATGTTTATCCTATTCTGTGAATTTATTCCTTTCCTTTTCTAATGTATCCAAATGAGAGCCTTGGCGCAATGGTTAAAATTGTTGAGTTCAAGCTGCAGAAACATCCAGCAGGACGCAATGAGGTCTGGCCCCTTGAGAACCTCGCACATAACGGGAGTTTAATGCACTTGGCTGCCTTTCTTCTAATGTAGCCGAATTGCTGGTGAAAATAATGTGGGGTATTGAAAACATATTTTTCAATGATAGGTTTGAATTCAAACAGGGGAAATGCTTGCAGCTTGTCATAGTGACAGCAAAGAGAGAAGGGGAGGAGAAATTATTAGTCTTGGTTGCATCTACTCCTCTGAACCCGAAGTCCTGTTTACACCAGAAGATTGAACAAGGAATAGCTTAGGGGTCAGTAAAGAGATGCTGCTATGGTGCTATGTATGTCCAAGTCAAAATTATTTGAGATGAACAAAATGATAAGAGTCATCTTGCATATATCTGAACCAAAAGTAAAATTTACAACCTATAAACATGCTCATTTGTTCCTTTTTTTGAGCAAAGAATAATGGAATTTACAGCTAATTTACATCATTCTGATGCTGCATGAAATCTGCTTTACTAGTAGTTTGCTAGTGGGTGACAAGGTGAGTGAAGTTATTTGTTCTAGATTCCTAGGCTCCTATAACAAGATCCAAGTATGTACAATGTTGAAAACCTAAGCTTAGTCTTGTGATGTTGTTGAATATTCGAATAGAAGACGTTTGGATGGAGTAGACTGTAAAAGCACCCGGAGCCGGCTTGTGAGCTGATATATCAAAGTCCATTGCATTGCCATCTCAGAGTCCTTCATCTGCCTTACTACAGAGGCCTGGAAAGCAGAGTGGAAATGTCTTGGTTAATGATAAATTGGTAGAATCAATCAACATAAAACTGAGTAGGACTTAAATAGAATATTTGCAGATAAAAGGGCATTTACAATAAACTTTTACCTTATCAAAAAAAAAAGAAGGGCATTTACAATATTATCCCAGAGTATGATTAACACGACCCAATGCCAGAAAAAGCAGCAGGAACGACCAGAAGATGTTAAGAACATACTTTTTTGGCCCCCACAATGCAACGGTATGTTCAAGTGATTCCACAAAAAAACACAAGAACTGAATGATGAATTAGCTTTCAGACTTTCTTTGCTCATTGTCTATCAGCTTAAGAATTTGGAGTATGACGGCTTCGTAGATAATCATAATCCTACAACTACTAGGTGTGCTGCTTTTGCCGTGTGAACAAGCTAGAAACATGTGATGATATATGTTTCAAAGTTTGATTGTACTCAAAAGTCATTTGGTAACCTTTCTACTAAATGAAATCTAAAAATATATAGTTCATCTACCTCCTCTAGTTTGGACTAGATTGAATATACAGTGAATAATTTGTTCTGTCATAAGTTTTGCTCATCATTTAAAAGAGAAATTTATTCTATTAAAGGTTCTATTTGTGTCCTAAAAAAGGACTCAACGGAATCAGTTTTTTCATGATGTCCAGAACAGAAGTTTATAGTTTCATTTACTTTCACATCAAGATCATCTTTAATTGGACCAGTGGCCTCCACTTATGATGCATATAGCATCCATCTTCTGAATTCTCAACAATGTTCATGCTAATGTAATGTATCTTGAATTATAAAATCATTTATCAAAAGATCTAGCACAGAATCCACTGATCGGCAAACTCAGAAACGGAAAGAAGAAAGAATAATTCTAACCTGGAGGCGCTTCCCTAGTTGAACTTCAACCTCGGTACCAAATGAAATATTGCTGGCCAGAGACTTCAGAGGATCAACACTGGGATCAACAGAAAGCAAGTTGGGGATCTGTGGTGCATAAACTAGCCTCCATCTGGCCTGCCCAAACTCTCCTTTCCCCTCTATTCTTGGCATCAATGTTTCAAGTGTTGCAGTGGCAAGCTTCTTAAAAGCAAGCTGGCCATCACCTTCTAAAATGGATTCAGCTAATTGACTCTCAAAAACTCTAGCAGCCTGTTCAGCCAGAGCCATTTTAAGTTAGTTTACCCATGTATCAATACATCTCTTGAGCCATTTAAACTGAAAAATTAATTGTACAAATAGATATTTGTAATTGTATTCTGCAGTTTATTCTTCCCAAAAGCATTAGATATTTGAACTCAAGTATTCAGCAGCGCAGGTAAAACATGAAAGCATGGCTGGATGGAAGGATCATGTTCATTCATTTAAGATCCACCAGCAACGCATGCCAAAGTAATATGATTCTTTAGCTCGCTGTAAAATAAACCACTAGAAAAATTGCTTTTGTTTCCCTCCCTCCCAACCACTTTCCAACTCATTCTTGTGGAAGCACGCTCGTCTATTTAACCTTTGCGAAATTAAGATTGTCAGCATCCAATTAAATAAATTTCTAAATAATTTAACGTAAAAAGTCCGCCAGCTTTTCAGTGTTGAATTATTGGATTGATTGTGCATTAAGCATACGTTGGCATCAAAGTTACAACCTCAGTAGGTGACAAGACATCTTGCTCCACAGAACGCGTTGATGTGACCACTAAGTTATCCTGCCATTTGCTAGCACGACTTTGTATCCTGAATTGCCACTCTGATCCAACCAAAGCCAAGTCTAGCGTTGGATCAAGTCCATTATCAGGCTCAAATTTGGCTATGTTTAGATGATCTCGCTTCAGTCTCACCTAGATTTGAAGACAATAAAGATATCAGATGAAGAGAAAATGGAATCTCAGAATCCCACAAGGAGCCTACACCCACCCAAGAACAAAAAGAAAAATAAAAAAGAGACAAAATCAACTCAGAACCTGCCAGGACGAGAAAAGAGTTCAAAAGTTTAACCTGTGTTGCAACAAGATTGACATCTCCATTCTCAAACATTAATATGCCTTTAGGCTTTATCCACTTGGGATGAGCAACACCATTTAACTCAAGTTCTCCACTGACAGCAAAATTGAGAATTAGAGGATAAACTATCCTCAGTTCTGGTCCCAGAACAAGTTTCAGGTCATTGAGGCGGATATCCAGCTTAGGTTTGCTCTCTACTTGGACGCTTTCCTTAATATCTTCAGCATCTTTACCTGCATATAACAAAAATTGGATTTAACCAACGAACCCTGCAATATCACCTCATCTTAAGCAAGAAAGTGAAAAAGCCATAGGCAGCTGCTGGACCATTTGATTTCAAGTTTTGATGCCAAAACACGTGAAAATATTTGCACATTTTCTTCAAAACCAAACCAAAACACCTTGGGAAATTGAGACACCAGTATATCTTAGTACATAGTTTTCGAAACCAAACACAGGTGGTCAGCTCCAAATCCAACTAGGATAACCCAGTTGGTCTGTGAGATTCTCGGTATTAGTTTCTGATTTCCAAAATTTTGAATTTGGTCCCGTTTCTTTTTTTCAATTAGGTTTTCACATTTATAAACTGAATTTTCTTTTGCTTACAAGATGCACAAGCCTTATATCTGAACAGCCCTTCTCCTTTTTTTCTATTCAGCTATTCAAATACAGTTTTTTTTAGCAAATAGAGATATTTTCTGATCTTTCTCATAACTTTTAACATATGGAAGTGTCTACAACAGTTTAAGGTATTAGTGACAAATTTTTAAAAAATTATAACCAAATTCCAAACATGACAGTTATCCAAAACCAAAAATCCAAACAAGACTGTTTCCCAGAAACAAACATAAACTGACTCTTTTAAAACCACCTCCAAAACCAGACATTGGTGTAGCTAGTCAGTAATAACTAGAGTCTCTAAGAGCTTTTATACGTGTTCCGTTGTGAAAGTGACTATTCGAATTGAATGTTCTCCATGAGCAAAAGAGAAGAATTTGGATTTCACATAAATGCTAAATCTAGCAAATATTATTACCCAAAGATCAAGCGTTTAAGAAGCACTACAACCGTTAAGATCAATGAATTGCGTTTAACAGTACCTTCTGCAAAGCATCAGAGACAGTTAAGTTTGGACATTATGCTTGTAAGATCCCCGTTATCCATAATGAGGACAGTGGTTTCTATCACATAGAAAATAGAGCCTTAAAGCAATCAAACACTGCTTAAGATTGACCAGATCATAAGTCAAAAATACTAGAAAATTAAAGCTCAAGGGTAAACTTAGTAATGGTGAATATTTGGGGAAATTCTCCATTTATTAAAGTCATACTTCACACTTTGAAAATGGTAAGAAGCATACACTTTTTCAGAGAGCCGACATATCCTATGAGGCCTTTGTGCTTACACCTCATCAACCAATATAGGAACTGTCTGAAATGTGTCTGATCATATTCAAAATCTTCTTTATTGACAAAGATCAGAAACATAAAGATGTCAGTTCATGCATCAAGATTGGCATGTCCATTGTAATTCATTATTATCCCCAGTAGTGCTTGAATAGGAGGCAAGAATATTGTAGTTAATATCAAAGGACAATAAGGGTTGACTGCTTTGTATTGTGCCACATAGTTCAATCAATTATTTATAAATTAAATATCACTTATCATGAGTATCTGACTAATGTTCCTAAATAATCAAGAGCAGTTTTGATAGTCTAAATAAACACCCGTGAATAATATTATTTGAGTAATGTGGACCCTTAATAAGTTATCTATGGACTGTTAACAATAGCAAAAACAACTATATTCAATCACAAAATAATTGGGTTGGAAATATGAATCCTCTATATCCATTCCGCTCCATATGGGTATGTTAGTGACAACCTCCATGTTTAGGAAGAAAAAAAATAGCCACACCGCCCTTTCCAACACTTGGCCTCATTTCCTAATGCTCTTTATGGTCCTATACACTCCCTTTACAAACTAATCGTTTCTTTATTTTTTTTTTATAAACTACAAACTAACTTTGTGGCAGATGCACAAAATCTGACCTTCATTAACTAACAGCAATTAGCAAGTATTTTCATTTATAGGATTGTTAAAGACTCGATTGGAATATGCTCAAGTCCTGAAGCTCAGTAACCAGGTCATGTGTTTTGCCTCACTTAGGTGGCTCTAAGGTGCTGTGTCGTGTCCCTCACTACCCATGGACCCTGTCTTTAAGAAGGTGATACCAGACAATAAACACAGTTCGTAAACTGATATATTAATAGTTAAGAAGGCACTGTGGATGAAGTAATTAGTCACTAGGAATTATGAAGCTAAATATTTAACATAAGAGACTCACCCATCATTTTATTTAAATAAAAAATTCAAAATAGTTTTTAACTTAATTGCCTATTTTGACCCAATCGTCGTTTTTTTATTTTAAAATCCTTTTCCCAAATAATCATTGTTTGCGTTTAAAGTTATTTTGTTGCATTAGTGCATTATATAACTATATTGTTTTTCCTTCATTAGCGCCTTTTTGTCCCTAAAGCCCCCGCTTTAATTCCAGCGTGTGCTTGTCCCAATGTACTTTGGTGCTTTTCTACGCTTTTTGCTTTTGACTACTGCTGTAATTATGTAGAAAATTATAAAAACTAAATCTGCAAGGATATAATTTTTATACTTGAAATCGAGCACCAAAAAGACTCTTATACTTGAAACGTGGTAATTCTATCTATTATTCGCTTTCATTTTTGGGAGCTATTGCAACTGGTCCACTCACGTCATGAATCATGGAAAAAGGACTTTGATCTCAAAGTCAAAATCTCTTTATGACAATGATGTGGGAGCATGGATGTGCTTAAAATTAACAGCTCATAGAACTTTCAATCATTAAAGAGAGCAAACCAAATTGAGATAAAATAGAAGCTAAAAGAAATAGAGCTGAAAAAGATGAAGACTGATATTTTAATTTTGGGGAAGGGGGAAGGACAATCCAATTGTAGAGTTCCGGCTCATCCACTGCACATCCATGCAAGGATATATTTTTGTTGTTAACAAATGATATGTACATGTCTTCATTTTTCCAAAACAGCAAGCTGTTTTGATATCTGGTTCTCCATTCCACAAACAACATCAAACAGGCACTCATCAAGCATGCCACGATTATACATATATATATATATATATATATATATATATATATATATATATATATATATATATATATATATATATATATATATATATATATATATATATATATATATATATATAACTATTATTTGGTACTACTTATCCTTTATCTCACCCTTTTCCTTTTCCCTTCACTCTTTCTCCCTTTCTTGCTTTCCTCTTCTTCTTATTTCCCATCCTGTGCTGAGGGTCTATTGGAAATAGCCTCTCTACTTGTTAGGTAGGGGTAAGGTATGTATACACACTACCCTCCCCAGACCCCACCCGGTGGGAACATACTGGGTTTTTTGTTGCTGTTGTTATATATATATATAACATTTCAATACTAGTCAGCTTAGGCTCAGCCCAAGGTCAATTAGTTAATGCACAACAAATCATGCTAAACAGTGTGAGCTAATGTTAAAAAAGCTTTAGTTTGACAAATCATCAAGTTGACAATCAAAAAACAATGAAGTACCTACGACGTAAATAGAACATCTGGTTCAAGCAAACAGCCTGAACTCAACCAGGTTGCTCGAGCAAATTGATGAAGAAACCTAACTATATAGACTAAAGTTCATACTGAAATTACCTGACGATTGATTGAACTGAATGCTTGAAGCAGCAGGCTTTAAACTGAGGAAGCGCGAAACATACTTTGATGCAACTATACGATTGTAACCTCTGGCTGGAAGTCTTGTTTGATCGGATGTCTCTCTATTGAAAGGAGCTGTTCCACTACCCTTGTCGTGTGGCAGGTATGCTTCACCATGGCTCAGCTTCATCTTCCCGGAAATGTTTGGTTGCAATATGGACCCACTTATTTGCAATTGAGTATCAACTTGCCCGCTTTTATTACAGAGATCAAGTTTTAGAAGAAAAGAAGAGATGAGAAGATTCAAATGTTTTGCTTGAGCAAAGAAATTCAAAAAGGAAAATAACTGAAGAATATAGGAAAGGCGGAATGTAAAATGCAGTACAAGCAGTGTAATGTATACATAGATTCATCAGGAAAGCAGGAAATGGTTTTTAAAAAGAAAACTCCAAAATAAGGTGAGCAAAGGAAATACTCTATGTCGTTTAAAACAAAGACTTGAGAAGATGGAAGAGTGACTCGAAGCAGAGAGAAAGCAAGTCAACAGGCTGAAAAGTGAGCCTGGAGTAGAGAGAGAATTGACTCAATAAGTTAAAGACTGAGCCACTAGCAAAATTAGTGGCTTGACGAGCTAAATTGAGAGAGGAAGTCCATAGAGATCCGTTGGGCTTGAATTGAGAACGAGAAGCTCTGTTAAGTGCCCACATTGGTTGACGGAATGGATTATTGTCTCCTAATACGATTTTGGCAATCCTCACCTCACGAGCTAACTTTTGCAGTTGAGTAAGACCTATGGTCCATTTCTTAACATGGTATTAGAGCCAGAACCAACCATATTCTTGATTTAGACAAAGTTGGACCCCAATGTTACATTGTTTAAGATACATGCAAACCCAAAACCCAAAACCCTATTCAATGCGCCCTCTCACGTGAGGACTTAATTCTTATCATGGCACATGCACACCTATTTTTTAACTAAGGATGACAATGATATTTGGATAGGACCTCTGCTTGACTCTGGTACAAATTGAAAGAATCAGAGCATCCAATGTATACGTTAAGGTAATGGGTAGAGTACCCCCCATTACCATTATAAACCCCTTTGTTAATCTCATACAACTGATGAGGGAAAAATATATTCTCTAACAAGATGAAAAAGGGAAAAAGCTCCATGTGTCTTAGAAATTAGAGATGTAACCAGGGGCTCAACCAACTTTAACAATTTGCTTGTTAATGCACCCTATGTTGCTCGGACTCTCCGAAAATGTGGCCGGATACGTGTCGGATCCTCCAAAAGTAGTGTATTTTTGAAGGATCCGACACGGGTGCGGCTACATTTTGGAGAGTCCGCACAACATAGAATGCACCTAGACAGATGAAACACACAGAATACTGCAAAGTAACACATTTAAATATTTCCTATAGATAAATGCACATAAAATATACCTCAAGATATTCTTAGCTCGTACTTCCAGAACTTCACATTTCAAATCAATTTTATCACCATCAGATGCCTCAACTGTTCTGAGTGGCAAATTTCCCTTCACGGAAAGTTTTCCTTTTCTGCTTACCCTACCTTCCAATGAACTAATACTTAGTCTGTTTGAGTTTACTAGAACTGAGCCACCAAAGTTGGTCAGAGGTTTACGAAATACAGGTGAAGATACAGTCGCCCTATGAAAAGATGCAGATCCATCGAGTACCGGTTGTTCAACGGTACCTCTAACCTGTTTGTTTGAACAAGTGACGTATATCAGCACTAAGAGAAAGGGAAACAGATACATAATAAAGAGCAACTCCTAATTTTCTCTCTTTTTTTCCTTCTTTTTTATTTTTTTGGAAATCAACTTTTACCCAACTTGAAATAGTCTGTTGATGCTTCACTTCCATTTTGACATTTCTGCATGTAATCTTACAATTAGGTGACCCTACCTGAAGCACAACTTCAGCATTTCCATGGAGCCAGTTTGCATATGGAGACAAAGCCGTCAACAACATCATGCCAGAGTCTTTAATATCAGCATCAATCCTGACTTCCCCGGCATCAAGTAGGTTCCAGTTCAACCCCTTAAGATTTTCAGCTAGCTGAGTGTCCCAACCCTCCTCATTTCTCTCTCTGGAGCTTCTTTTATCACTAGCTTCATCAACAGGCGCTTTGCTCTTCTCTGCAGCCCAATTCCGAACCCACGATGCTTCACTTTTGTCCCTTTCTGAATTATCTTCCTCCAGAACATTATTTTGGACAAAGGTCACAGGAACACTTCCTTGAACGTGTACATGACCATTTTGGATGATTGGTTCAAATTTTGCATTGAACAGAAAACGGCTGGTTGGGGTTAGTGAAGCAACAATTTCAGCTCGACCAAGCTCAATACCCCCAATGGCACCATCTAGGAGCCTTACTTGTACATCACATTCTGGTTTAGCAAGATTTCCTCTAAGATCACCTTCCATATGCAATATGCCTCTTATTGGAGACAGAAATTGCCGCAAAGAAAGAACTGCTTCAGTGGCCGTTGATTCAATAACCTGAACCAATGTAGGAACTAAACTAACAGGAAAGTTTAGAACAGCAAAATGTAGGTTAGTCTTTGCTCCAAAGAGAGTTCCATCTGCATGTATCGTGGCATTATCCTTTTGAATAAAGATTCTCTCAAGACGCAAACCATCATCATTGCTGTATGCACCAGCTGCCAGAACACGCTGAGTCTTATAAGCACCCCATTCCCATTCTTCCCCATGAAAGTCGAACTCGGCCTAGAAGTTAAAGAAATCAGGACAAAAGTTGACAATAAGAAGCAACCTGGAAGTATATTGTTCAAATATCTTATGCTGTATTGTGGGCATTAAAATCATTTCAGAAAGCTATAGCTACATATCAACTACTCCGTTCGTTCCAATTTATGTCAACATGTTTGACTGGGCACGCAGTTTAAGAAAAAATAAGACTTTTGGAATTTGTGGTCCTAAACAAGTTAAAAAGGGGCCCAGATATTTGTGTGGTTATAAAAGCTTCTCATTAAGGGTAGAATTATAAGTTTAAGCTAAATTGCTTCCAAATTTAGAAAGTGGTCATTCTTTTTGGAACGAACCAAAAAGGAGATAGGTTCACATAAATTGGAATGGAGGGAGCACATATTTCCTGAATTTTGCAATCCTACTTTAACGAAAATATCTTCGAGGGGAGCCTTGGCGTAACTGCCTTGTGACCAAGAGGTAATGGGTTCGAGCCGTGGAAACAACTTCTTGCATAAATGCAGGGTAAGGCTGCGTACAATAGACCCTTGTGGTCCCGCGCTTCCCCGGACTTTGCACATAGCGGAGCTTAGTGCATTGGGCTGCCCTTTCTTTTTTTTTTTACTTAAAAGAAAATATCTGAGAGGTTTGGCGCTGTTTCCAGAGGAATAGGCTCCATAAATGTCACACCAAAGGATAGAGTCCATAGCCCACCCTAATAAAAAATATATCAGGTGGGGAGGCAATTAGGTTGGAATATTTGCGTGTAATACAACCAGCAAATAGGAAGGCCAGGGGCACAAATGTAGAATCAAAATAAAGAAGCAAAGATTTGCATGCAAATTAGGGATGGAACCAGAATATATTCAGCTAAACAACCAGCTCAAACTTAAATTTTAACACAAAATCAAAATGCTACAGCATAATAACTTTGAGCAGACATCACTTTGGAAACAGACTGAATTCACTATTCTAATGAGTTTTGTGGTCTTAATTAAGGTGGGAAACAATATATTGCAATGCAAAGACAAGCAGGTATTCCATACAGAGTACCATGACTAAAATGTAGACTTATTTTACCATTGTGTCTCCGTTTCCTCCACCACTTGCGTCTAAAGAGCCACTCCAGTGACCCTTAAGTTCAGCTAAACCAGGAAGATTGAATTCTTCAAGGATAACTTCATCTGAGAGAGTAGAATGACCCCGAATTTCCTATGGTTTTTGCCATCAAGAAATGGTAAAGCTGGTCTTAATAAAATTTCTATTAACTGAAAATCCAAGAGTAGCAGAATTAGCAAAAGTTTCCAAAATGTATCATGGCATTTTTCCGATAAGTACCTCGAGCAGCTTATGGAGGCTTTCAGTATACAATCCGATTGAATGCAAACTTTGGATGAAGAGGTCCTACATGCAAGTAAAAAAGAGGGTTAAAATTTGTGTTTAGTGGAAATCATTATTTATATTCAGTGGAAATCATTCTGCAACCAATTTAACCAATTCCATGCCCTCCAATCCTGTCTTTTTTCAATATTTATTGGGAAAATTTCACATAAAAACAATTGGGATCCACTTTTCAATTTTATAGTCCATATTTTAATTTACAACCAACTAGCCCAAAAATAATAGGCTAAGATTCAATATCCAACTTCAATAGGTTCTCAAAATTACTATTTAACTTTTAAAAAAGATTGCTCAAGCTTTAAGTTAATTTCCGAATCAGTAAGTGTAACTCAAATATTAGTTCAACAAACCAAATCCATTTGGACGGTGAAAATTAGATTTATAACAAGTTTAAATATGTGGGTTTAGATTTCGAATTTGATTTTATAGTATAAGGAGGTTGTATATAAAATTTGAAGTCATTTAATGGAGATTTGGGCTGATTTTGAACAAGAATTGCAACTGAAAATCGTGGAAGAAGTCCGTCTACAGACACTTGTATAAAGATGTATAAAAATATATAATAGTGTAGAAGATGTGTTTATATACTTATATACACTATTATACAAGATTATACATAATTATACAAAAAATCCTTGAGTTTTTTCTGAAATTTAACTCAAATCTTGCTCAAATCTACTCCAAATCATTTCAAATTTAAATTTTGAACTTCGTTTGATATTTTTAATCAATTGGAACAATAATCAGTCCAAACAACTAACAAACTCAAAAAATCTTATTTTTAAAAGCAAAGCTTTGAATGACCTTCAATGATGGAATGTTGAATCTTCAATTTTCTTACATTGCAACCAAGTGACACAGGGAAGAAGCAGTAATGGTGGACGGCCCCTTGAAGTATATGTAGAAGATGTGAGAAGAAAAGAGAGTAAAAGCAATGGTTACAAGAACATAGATTTACCTCCATAGCTTTTAGAAGCAATGGTTGTAAGAAAATAGATTTTGAATTTGCTAGTACTTCCAAAATATGTAAAATATGGGTTAGGTCAGGCAAGACTTAAAAATATGTGCCATTTTTTGTTATGGTATGAAGTCAAGTGTATTTTCTTGTAATTCCTTCTTATTTCTTTATGAGAAAGAGATACTTTCATTATTTCGTTATTTCATTACCTTTGACCTTGATTGAACAGCAGGGTCAGAACTTCGAGAGAGAAGCCTTGCAAGCGGAAGCATCTCAGCAATCTCAGCTCTTGGAACCTCAAGCCTCATTCTCCATCTACCCATGGAGGATATAACGCTACCCAGATGTCCAGTCATTGCTCGGTGAAACAAATTACCTCTCTCCTGGCCAGATGGCATCCGATCTCGTGTGCCTGGCAGTACATATTCACCTTGAAGCTCATATTTACTATTGCTTTGCTCCAAAATGGACTTCTCAATGGTGATCTAAGAAACAAGGTATCAACCAAAAACATTGTCAATTGCATTACTAAACTTAGTACTGGTAAAACCTTAATCATGATACTTAAATAGATAACGGATTTGTCATTCTCCATCAGTAATAACAACAGCACATATAAGAATATGCACTCCATAAACCACACCATAAAACAACTGAATGGATTTATCCCTTTTTAAATAGAAGAAAGCAGACAATTTTCTGTTGTCATTGAAATAGTCTTTTAGAGCAAAGATATGATATATTAGTACATCAATCTGAGGTGGAGCTACTCACAGGGTAGAGGGGTCACCACCCCAGTAATCTCGGAAAAAATGTATGTATATATGTGTGTGTATAACTATATATATATATTGGCACTCCAACTCACGTTGGGCAGCTGCATTGATTTGTTTGGGGGCACTGATTAACCTTTAGCAGGCTAACTTGGGTTCAATTCCCACTGCGGCATTCGCCAATTTTTTTTTCTTTGTAGCAATTAATTGATATGTTTATGTTAAAATAGTGGTGCCTCCACCACTTCCAAATTTTGGGTCTACCTCTGACATCTATGAACTAACACTTAAATATAATTGTCCCATGATTTAGTACATTTAAGCTTCAAGCCTTTTTTTTATGAAGTAATAGTGTAATACGTTTCATTAAGGCATCAAGGAGATGCAAAGGTACAAGAGGCATATGTGCTAAATAAACAAAAAAATACAGGAGAACAATGTTTGCTCCAAACTCCTGCAAAAAAGGTTGAGCAGGCATTTAGATTTGAGTAAGTGGCATCAAAGCATCTTCTATTCCTCTCATTCCATAAACACCAAAAAACAGTTGCAAGGATCATAAGCCAGATCTTCTTGATGACCTTATCAACCTCCCAAAGACTCCAACACATATGTGCCCCTCTCAGGCTCTGTGGCATGACCCAGCTTAGGCCAAAAATACAAAAGAACATGTGTTGTGGCTACTGGGCAGTGAAGGAGGTGATTAACTGTTTCCTGGTGTCTCCTGCAAAGGTAACATCTTAACATATGTTGCCCAGCTGAAATCCCCTTCCGCATAGGTTATCTTGTGCTAAGTAGGCTTCGTGAAGGGCAATCCAGTTAAAGCATGTCACTTTCACATGTAATTTTGTCCTCCATATCAGTTTCCAAGGCCATGATTGCAATACCTGATTCTGATTGTTAAGTTGCCTGTAGCAATCTTTAACAATATAAAGACCTTTACAGCCCTATCTGATGTTGTCTGGAACATTCTCATCAATGTTGTAGGCCTCTAATCTTGCTAGCATTTCCACCAAGTCTTCTATCTCCTAGTCTTGAACAGATCTCCTGAGATGCACAGCCCGCTTATCATTTACCCTGTTATGAGCAATTGAAGAATTCTCTGTCCAAGGCAATGTTGAATAAGCTAGGATAGTCCTCCATGAGAGCAGTGTTGTTTAGCCATTTATCCTTCCAAAACAATATGACTTTCAGTGCCTGGCTTGAAATGAATATTCGAAAAAAATTCATTCCCCAGTTTGCTAATATCCTTCCAGGGCCCCTACTCCATGGGATGCACTGACAATTTTGGTGCTCCAATTGTCTTTAATCCCATGTTTTGCATTGATCACATCTTTCCATAGACTTGGTTCACATGTGACACTGAAAGTCCCTCCTGATCTTGTCCAGCTTTTTAAGTACCTTTTTAGGGATGGGAAACAGTGACATGAAATAAGCGGGTACACTGTCAAGCACACTAATGATGAGAGCGAGTCTTCCTCCCATAGAGAGGTATTGTTGTTGCCATGAAGCCAGTTTTTTCTCAAAATTCTCCACTATACCAATCCAGATATCACAGCTTTTAAATTTAGCTCCCAGCGGAAGATCCAAATAGGTAGTAGGCAATGACCCTATGCTGCAACCGATGATCCATGCCAACTCCTCAATGTTGCTCACCTGATTGATTGCATATATAATACTTTTCTGCTAGTTGATGTGAAGTTCTGATAATGCTTCGAACAGCTGGAGAGAGGTATTATTGTTGCCATGAAGCCAGTCTTTTCTCAAAATTCTCCACTACACCAATCCAGATATCACAGCTTTTAAATTTAGCTCCCAGCGGAATATCCAAATAGGTAGTAGGCAATGACCCTATGCTGCAACCGATGATCCATGCCAACTCCTCAATTCACCCAGTTAACTGCATATATAATACTTTTCTGCTAATTGATGTGAAGTCCTGATAATGCTTCCAACAACTGGAGTGTAAGATTCATGTACATGATTTGGAATCTATCTGTCTCACAGAAGTTTAGTGTGTCATCATCATATAATAAATGGGAGATAGTGACTTAGTTTTTAGTGTTTGTGCCTGGGAGAAAGCAACAACAACAACCCAGTATAATCCCACTTAGTGGGGTCTGGGGAGGGTAGTGTGTACGCAGACCTTACCCCTACCTTGAGGTAGAGAGGCTGTTTCCAAATAGACCCCCAGCATCCTTCCCTCCAAGAACTACCCACCTTGCTCTTGGGGAGACTCGAACTCACAACCTCTCGGTTGGAAGTGGGGGTTGCTTACCATCAGAGCAACCCCTCTTGCCTGGGAGAAAGCACGGGAGAAAATATATTATTGATGGATTTATATATGGTACAATGAGCCCTATATAAATAGGCACATAACATGTCATACTCCTAATATATATTGGATTAGGTTATTTACTCCTATTTACATGACTATTCTAACACTCCCCCTCAAGCTGGAGCATATAATATCATATGTACCGAGCTTGTTAGATATGTAGTTAATACGATGACCAGTGAGGGACTTGGTAAAAATATCCGCAAGGTAATCATTAGACTTCACAAACTTTGTAGCAATATCTCCCGAGAGTATCTTTTCTCTGACAAAGTGACAGTCAATCTCAATGTGTTTAGTTCTCTCATGGAACACTGGATTTGACGCAATATGAAGAGCAGCTTGAGTATCACACACAAGTCCCATCTGACTAATCTCACCAAATTTCAACTCCTTAAGCAACTGTTTGATCCAAATTAGCTCACATGTCGCCATAGCCATCGCTCGATATTTTGCTTCTGCACTAGACCGAGCAACCACATTATGTTTCTTGCTCTTTCATGACACCAAATTTTTCCAAGACACAATATCCAGACGTAGAACGTCTATCAGAAGGTGATCCTGCCCAATCAGCATCTGAGTGTCCAACGATCTGCTCATGTCCTTGATCCTCAAACAATAAACCTTTGCCTGGAGTTGATTTTATATACCGAAGAATACAAGCAACTGCATCCCAATGACTATCACACGGAGAATTCATAAACTGACTCACAACACTCACAGAAAAGGAAATGTCAGGTCTTGTCACTGTAAGGTAATTTAATTTACCAACCAACCGTCTATATCTTGCAGGATCACTAAGAGGCTCCCCCTGTCCTGGCATAGAATTCGGATCCATCAGAATGTCAACCGATCTACAACCTGTCATTCCTATCTCTTCAAGAATATGTAAGACATACTTTCGTTTGAGATCACACAACTAAGCTAGACTGAGCGACCTCAATACCCAAAAAAATACTTTAGTTTGCCCAGATCCTTAGTCTGAAAGTGTTGCAAGAGATGTTGCTTCAATTTAGTAATACCATCCTGGTCATTGCCGGTAATAACAATGTCATCAACATAGACCACTAGATAAATACAGAGACTCGAGGCAGAATGCCGAGAGTGATCAGCTTCACTCTGAATCATGCCAAATTCCGGATAACTGTGCTGAACTTACCAAACCAAGCTCGAAGAGACTGCTTTAGACCATAAAGTCACCGATGCAAGCGACATACAAGGCCACGAGACTCCCCCTGAGCAACAAACCCAGGTGGTTGCTCCATATAAACTTCATCCTCAAGGTCACAGTGTAAAAAAGCATTCTTAATGTCCAGCTGATAGAGGGGCCAATGGCGAACAACAGCCATGGATAGAAAAAGTCGGACTGGTACTATCTTAGGCACAGGAGATAAGGTATCACTGTAATCGAGCCCAAATATCTGCGTATATCCATTGGTAACAAGACAAGCCTTAAGACGATCAACCTTACCATCCAAACCCAGTATTTTAAAAAGCACTCGCTTCATCGCTTTAAGCGAGGCGATGCGACTTAGTCTCGCTTCCAAGAGGCTGAGGCGACCAGCTGTGAGAAAGCGAGCGCTCGACAAGGCGACGAGGCGGAAAAAGCGATGAAGCAATAGCTACTTTACAAAAAAGCACGGGGGGGGGGGGGGGGTCTTTTTTTAAAAGAAAAAACTTTGGGTCTGTTTTTTACAGACGCTAAATCAACCAAAAACCCCTTCCCCTTCGACAATTGACCAAAAAATCAGGGTTTTTTACCTGCTTATTCTCTCGTTCTTTCTCTGCTGACCTTGCCAAAAATTAGAGTTGCTCATCTTCTTCTCCTTTCTCCATTGCTGACCCAGGTAATTTCTTTTTCTCCTTTCTCCTTTTTTCTTTTGTACTTGAGTTCTTCACGTTTTTTTTCTCGTTCTGCTTCTTCTCTCGTTCTTCCTCTGTTTCTCCGTTCATGACAGAGGAAGAAAGTTTTCTTTTGACTTTTCTTTTCTGTTATGTGTGTGTATATATATATATACATGTATTTATTTTCAGTTATTATAACTTTATATAATTACATTATTACTTTATATAATTTCAGTTAATTATTATAACTTTATAATTTATATAATTTTATTTTCAGTTAATTATTATAATTTATATAATTTCAGTTTATTTTCAGTTAATTATTATAACTTTATATAATTTCAGTTTATTTTCAGACTTTAGTTAATTAATTATTATAGATATTATATGTATTTTCAACAACAACTACCCAGTATAATCCCACAAGGTAGGGTTTGGGGAGGGTAATACGTACGCAGGCCTTACTCCTACCCGAAAGGGCAGAGAGGTTGTTTCCAAATCGACCCTCGGCTTAGAAAAAGGGGAATAAAAACAAAGCAAAAACAGGAGAGTATTAGTAACTCTATGAAAAATCACAGACAATTATCAAAACATAAACCATAAACCATAATTAAAATGGCATGCAATAATCTCAAAACATAAACCAAAACACAAATCAACTATTGAGAGCCCTACCAAACCCGCAGACCGGGAAAGAAGTGCGAAATATACAAAGGGCCCCTATCCGACAACCTTGATACTAGATCTCCAGACTCTCCTATCAAGGGCTATGTCCTCAGAAATCCGCATTCTAGTGATCACCTCTTCATTAGCATTATTGATTTTGTTTTTATATATTATATCTACTTTTAGTTTATTGATTTGGTGGTACCTAGTACCTACTTTTAAGTATTTAAATTGATGTTTTTGATTATTTATAATTTTACATTATGCTTTTTCAGAATTGCGCTTCACTTCAATAAAGCGTGCACTTTGCTTTTGAAGCAAGGCGAGCCCTTGTCGCTTTTTTGCGCTTTGCGCTCTCAAAAACACTGTCCGGACCAACCTTGACCACATACACCCAACGACAACCAACAGTAGATTTACCTGAAGGAAAATTGCACGGTGACTGAGTTATTTCTTCCCGGATATCGCTGGAATGACGCACAACGATTAATTTCTCACGGTGGCTCTGATACCATGAGAGAAAGCATAGGAGAAAATATATTATTGATGTATTTACATACGTTACAATGAGCCCTATATATATACACACATAACATGCGCTACTCCTACTATATATTGGATTAGGTTATTTAGTCCTATTTACATGACTATTCTAACAGTGCCTACACTGAATTCTTGAATCCATTGCATTTGTCTGAATTTTTCCATCATTTACTTATACTCTCCATGGCTAGCATAAATAGGAAGGGGGAAAGAGGATCCCCTTGCCTAATTCCTTTTTGAGGAGAAAAGAAACCAGCAGGACCTCTATTGATTAAGACTGAGTGCTTGACCGTAAAGATGTTGTATCTGATCCACTTTAACCATTTGTCTACAAATCCCATTTTCCCCAAAATAGATAGCACGTAAGACCAGTTTAATTGATCAAATGCCTTTTTTTTTTTTTTGATTTAGCACCGGGTGTCCGAGTCTCTTCGAGCCCCGACTAATCCCGGGGGTGCACAGGCCCTCGGCAAGGAGTTTCCCGCAAGTGCACCACGGTTAATTCAGGTTTTACCCAGTCCGATGGCCCTCAGAAATTGTTTGCACCCGGTGGGTTTCGAACTTGAGACCTCGAAAGGGAGCAAACCCCAAGGCTCAAGTCAATTGCCACTAGGCCAACCCCTGAGGGTTTAATTGATCAAATGCCTTTTATTCCGCCAAGATCTCTTCGTTAGTTGGGGGAAGAATCCGCCCGAATCGGATTTTTTGAGGAACGTATCGAGAGAGAATTGGATTTGGTTAGACAATGTGTGGTTGGTAAACAAGGATCGGTTTTTTAGCAAGGTACGGAATGTATCGTCAAATATTCAATATGATTCCACAAGATCTAGTTTCGTTCAAGTAACGGATTCTAGCCAACTGAAAGGATCTTCTGATCAATCCAAAGATCATTTGGATTCCATTAGTAATGAGGATTCGGAATATCAAGGTCGAAATCCATCCCTCTTTTTAAAACTGATTAATTAACGGCCCACCAAGCAAGGGCACGTTGCGCGGTAGTAGCCAGTTCAAGGAAGTGAAACTAAGACAGGAAACTTCCCTTTTTTTTTTTACTTTTAAGTAGTTTACACATAACACCAGGTGTGTCACTTTTAAGCCTCCAGTCCAGCACTTCATTAGCTATGAGAGTTGCATCAGTAATTTGTTTGTATTTAATGAAAGCATTTTGATGAGAAGAAACCAGCTTCCCAATCACCTTTTTCAATCTCTCTGCTAACACCTTGGCCACAATCATATAAACACTACCAATAAGGCTCATTGGTCCGTATTCCCTAAGCTCAATAGCTCCCCTTCTTAGGTATCAAGGCAATGAAAGAGGCATTGCATGATCTCTCCATGTAACAGTGCTGGTGGAAATGATTTAGTGCTGCCATGATCTCTGGTTTGATGAAATCCCATGACTTCTGAAAGAAGGCCATATTAAAGCCATCTGGACCTGGGGCTTTATCAGGGGCCATGATTGAATGATAGCATAAACTTCACTTCCTCAAAAGTCAACCTTTTTCAAGCAACTCACTTTCCTCCTCTGATAGTCTGGCAACATCATCAAAGTTGGAAGATGGTCTCCACTCTTCATTCTCTGTGTAAAGAAATTGGTAATAGTTTAATATCTTCCCCTTGATCAAATTCTTTATCTTCTGTAATCTCATTGTTTATCTCGAGTCTGTCAATTGAGTTGCATCTCCTATGAGAGTTGGCCAAAGTCTGAAAGTATTTAGTGTTCCTGTCCCCTTCTTTTAACCATAAGAATCTAGATTTTTGCCTCTAAGAGATTTCTTCAGCTTTAGCAATCTTTTCCAACTCCATTCTTAAAGTCAGAAACCTTTGTGTTGGAGCTCTGCTTTCAGTTGCTTGTTCTAAGGCTAAGAGTTCATTAAGAGCTCTGCTTCTCTTAGTGCCTAACATTTCATAAACTTCTTTGTTCCATTTGGAGATGTCCTTCTTTAAGCCCCTAAAATTCTGAATTAGCACAAAGTCTCGGTTGCCACTTATTGTGTAATTTTGCCACCACCCTTTCACCATATCAATGAATCCGTCTCTTTGATTCCACATGTTCTCAAATTTAAAGTAAGATGCCGTTGGGTCCCATTCTCCACTTTCTAGCAATAAATGTTTGTGATCAGAGATGACTCTGGGAAGTACTAGTTGCTTGATGGCTCTAAAACTTTCATTCCATTCTGTGGAGACCAAGAATCTGTCAATTCTTGAGGCTTGGAAAATATCCTCCCCTCTTGACCAAATGTATTGGGCTCCATGTAAAGGGCTCCATGTAAAGGCAAATTCATTAGCTGTAGGTCCTCAATTGCTTGAGAGAAGCATCTCATAGCTTTGGTCCTTCTATATCAGTTCAATCTTTCAGATTCATATATACGTACATTGAAATCCCCTCCAACAACCCATTGTTCCTCCCAAATACCTCCGACTGATCCCAATTCCTGCCAAAAATCTTCCTTTTCAGCATTGGAGTGAGGACCATAAACACCTGTAAACCCCCATCTGAAGTCCTCATGAAGACTTTCAAGAAAGCAAATACTAGTAAAGCACCCCTGGTGAGAGTCAATACACCTCCACAATCTCTTATCCCATAGAACAAGAATGCCACCCCTAGTGCCACTAGCCTTCAACTCTGCCCATTCAGCCCACCTATTCCCCCAAAGTTGGTAAAGCATATTGGTTGGAATGTTCTCCATTTTGGTTTCTTGGAGACAAAGAATGCCAGCTTTCCACTTCCTAACTAGTGATGTGATAGTGCTCCTTTTATCCCTGTCATTAAGGCCCCTAATGTTCCAGCTTAGAATTTTAACTTTCATGTGGAAAGAGTCTGGCCTTGCCTGCCCCTTTCCTTTTTATTCCTTCCTTCATAGTTGATGCCACAAATTAGGTTCTGAACCCCAGTTTCACCTTTTCTCCTCCCTTTACCCTTCTTACTAGTTGAAGAGAGTGATCCCCTTTGCTTTAATTGAACCTGTCTTTTCTGGTAAATTCTCATGATTAAATCAAAAAATTCATGCTCAAATCCAGCTCCATTGATCTCTGAAGACTTGCATACTTTACCCAACACCGATTTGCTTCAAGCCTTTATCCATCACACATAAAACAATTAACTTTTTTAGAGCCTATGAATTCATCAGACTTTAATTATGCCATCAAAAAATCCCGCCACAACAGTCGTTTTCTACCTCTTGAACACATGGATGCCAAGCTCCTTTTCAATAAGATTTTAGGACTCCTGGTTCTAACTTCAATCTTGGAGAAAGTTGAGTGGGCTAGGAACATATCCTCACATATGTAGAGGGGATCCAGAATTTGAACTTGATCGTAGGACCTTTAACTCAAGCACTGAACTCACTGTACTTTTGAAATTATGGGTTCAGAATCTAATATATAGCTGAATGTTTGTGCTTTTTCACATATAATGTTCCATGTCAGAACTAATGGGATCGGTTGAACCCATAGCTCAAAAGCTACATCTGCCACTGCACATATGAGAAGTATTTTTTTATGTAGTGGGACAAATGCAAACTGTTTGAAGGTCTAATGAAAGGTAAAGTAAAACCATGAAATTCACTAGCTTTAGTGCTTTCTTTCAACAAAGTTGTTTCATGTCATACGAGTTCTATAGAAAGGACAAATTTTTTAAAGAAAAAAGTGAAGTGACCGTGAGATGACATTTAGTTCTATTTAACATGCAAATGAAGGACACGTATGCATAAATATACTTGCAATAGTCAAAAAAAGAGGTGAGACAAGTTTGAACCTTGATGCGACAAATATGCATGATTGAATATTGATAGAAGAAGAATCAGGTGTATATCACAAATAAAAGGAGGAAGAGTAGTAAATCAGTTAATACCTGCATCTAGAGAATCTCAGAAAGTGCTAGTGTTGGTTTATCTTAAATGGTCCTAAAAAAATCTTTATAGTAGGTCTTCCTTCTCAGGGAATCTCCATAATCATAAAATTGATTTTCTTCTAACAATGTAGAGAATAACTTAATGGAGTTGGATCAGATTTCTTTGTCCATATGATTTTTCTTTTGTGAAATCAGTAAACTGTATTAAGCACTTCTCTCATAGTACTTGGCTAACTACTGAAACAAAATTCAGCGTCCATGTATAGCCAAACTCTTTATAGACTTATCAGGATCCACATTAATCCTGCGTAGGCTAAAAAAGGATCAAAGTTTATTCTCTGTGTATTATATGCTCAGTAACAATTTTAGCTTAGCAGTAGCATAATCTGGTCCAACTGTAAGATGTAGGAGGGAAGGAAAAGAAAGAGTTAAGTGCGAAGACCTAATTTAAAACAACTAATTGAGTTCTACATAGCATCAATAGGCAGGAGCAATCCAGCCAACTTACCGAGGAACAAGACTAGGCGGACATGATCCCTGCATGTAGTTGGTGGATAATTTGGAATGAGAGGAACTTAAGATGCTTTGAAGGGATAGTCAACTCTGAACAGAAGATCATTAAGAATTATATATTTTAGTATCATATTTGGTGCAAAGAAGCACTAGAAGAAGATGTAGATTCAGTAGTTGACATCTTGGGGTATTTGTAACTAGCACAGGACTAACTTTTTGTTCTTTTTTGGGGTCCTGTAACTCAGGTTAGTCTTAGCACACTCTTTGTGCTGAGGACTGCTTTCATTGTTAATAATATAAATGTTATCTTGTTCAAGAAAAAAGGCAGGAAGAAGGTTTGCTCATATCTTGAAGTTTTAAACAATACCTTAAAGACACTCTAAGAAGTTCCGGTCTTTGAATTTGAAACCTATTTTCACTATTTAAAAGCCTTCATTAGCTTTTTTTTAAAAGAACGTGTAGATCATAAAACAACAACAACCCACACCTAGTGAGGTCTGGAGAGGGTAGTGTGTACGCAGACCTTACCCTACCCTGGGGTAGAGAGGCTGTTTCCAAATAGACCCCCGGCATCCTTCCCTCCAAGGACTTCCCACCTTGCTCTTGGGAAGACTCAAACTCAATCTCTCGGTTGGAAGTGGGGATTGCTTACCATCATAGTAACCCCTCTTGTCTATCATAAAAGAACAAACGTTCACCTCGTAATCCCCAAAACAGTGAAAGTAAAAGCACCAGCAAATACACATCACCATTTTTTTTAAGAAAGAGTTCATTTGACAAGCCAAAGACTTCTACAAGAAATTATAACCGGAGAAGTCTAAATAAAAAAATTGAAAATATCTAATATATATTAAGGCAAGAAAGTTACCATATATAATTGACATTATGGTCAAGCCAAGTGGCAAGTTAATACAACAACAACAACAACAACCACCCAGTATGATCCCACAAGTGGGGTCTGGAGAGGTAATATGTACGCAGACCTTACCCTTACCCCGAGGCGAAACTTGAATTAAAAGATAATTTTGAATTTACAGATAAAGTTTTAAAATTTGAATTTAAATTAAAAAAATAAAATTTATCTTTTTTTATAAATAAAAAAATACTCCATATAACTATAAAACTCTTTCATATTTAAAATCCTATAAGTATAGTTCTTTAAAACACTACAGCTAGATTTGAATAAAATAAAATTCTTTTGATATAAATTTAATATATAGGGTACATGTCTATGTTTATCATAAATAACAAAAACAAAAGTTACTACAAAACAAAATAAAAGTTTACTTACATATATAATAAAGTAAACATACATGCTGGAGAGAGAAACATCACAAAATCGGTCAATATTAAAAAAAAGTTGTTTCTTTTCTTCTACTTGAAGAATATTTTGTTTGAAGACTCAATTTGCATAAATGGACATCAAACGAATAACAAAACTTTAGCTATACAATTGCTATCATTAATTTCAATTTAGCGCATTCAAGGAATTCAAAGGTATAAGTTGACCCTTCATTTAGCTGTAGTCAAGACAATATTACAAAGGTATAATATTTTTTTCGTTGAAGAATATTAGTTTTGAATCATTAGGTCATGTGAAAGGTTTTTTTTTTCAAACTCAACAAGAGAGAAATTGGTTTCTATTTGATAGTTTCTACAGCGACCTTTAAGTGTAACAAAGAGTACACATAAAGAAAAAATTGGTATGGGGTAAAAATATATTTTTTTAAATGTAAATAAATTATTTCGAAAAAACTCTTCATTTTTTTTTAATTTAAAGATAATAAAAAGATAAGACATTTTTGAACATTAGTAGAGATTTTAAAATTATTGTAATAGAAGTTATATCATGAATAAACTCAGAAAACCGAAATCTTCTGGAATATATACATAATATCCGGCCATATTTATTATTTACTTTTTATAGCTAATATAAACAGATGATATATCGACAACACACGATTATACACATATTATATATGAATTATACATATACTACACATCATTCAATTTTTTAATTTAAGTGGCGGGGTGAGCACCCATTTAGGCTGATTAGATAAAGCCAAAAGAAAAATATGAAATAAATTCAACAAAGACTAAAAATATAATTAAAGTTCATATGTAGACAAATTTTATTAAAATTCATCCGTTTATAGTGAAATAAATTAATTTTTTGTAACAAAAGAAATAATGACATAAAAGATAAGATAAAAGAAAATAAATATTGAAAAAAATGCTACAAAGATAAAAAAATGAGTATAAAAAATAACAATAAATTTCTTTCTTATGTTTCATCTTTGTTGAGTATAAGATAATTTGAAAGTAAATCTCATCGATTTCAAATATATTTTTTTCAACTCAAATACATAGATTATAAGATAAGGATATCTTAGAATTTTTTTAATTTACATTATGTGTGGTTTTGACAAAATCACTATTACTAACAAACTGATATAATATTCGAATTTGAATCGGAATGCAATTTGAGTAGTTTGCATTGAGGTTAAACCAAGTATGGTGTCGAAAAATAAACTACTTGACAAATTTAAGACAACATATGCAATGTTTTATAATAATAATCAACTAATTTAACATTCAATGATTCAAAGAACAAATTTTTTGTATATATATAGCGTATTAAAAGTTCAAATTCTAGGTCTAAAGATATCGATAAACTTAAAGTGGACTTATACTAGAATAAATCCAGCCAAAGAATTATTTAAATTTTTATATAGTCGATTAAAGTGAATTTTAAATTAAGGATACTATCTTCACTTGCATCATTATAAAGATAATCATTATATATATAAAGTTTTAGAAATTAAAATTTCAAAATAGAAATATTTTTTGAAAGATAAAACCATACCAAATAAGAGTTCAAGTCGTGTCAACCTTTGTGTTTTGCAATAAATATGAGTTATAATTTTACTTTTGTGGCTATTTTTAGGTTCTAATGACACTTATGAGAATAGTGCAAAAATAAAATTATCACTACGACAATTGAGAAAATGTTAAGTCTTTTTTCATGTAGTGTTTCTTAATTAATATTTGACGATTATATATAATTATTTAGAAGGTTTAAATGTTAAGGTTATTTACATATAATTCAAATAACTCTGATATTTAACAAGGTTAATCTCAAATATCAAAATGGAGTAAAAATAATTCACTAAAGAATCTTTTTACATTTTTAGATAGCCAACTAAAATGAGTTTTGAATTAATAATTATATTTTTAATTATATTATTATAAAAAAAAATTATTATTAAAAAAAATATTTTAGAAACTGAAATTTTAAGAAAGAAATATTTTTTAAGAGATATCAACAGACCAAATAAGAGTTTAAGTAGTAGCAAAAGAGTTAAGTCTTATCCAAAGAGACATTCATTGTCTCAACATTTGATTGTTTTACTATAAATATTAGTTATTATTTTGCTTCCTAACTATTTTTGGGATCCAATGACACCGGCAGGAATGGTATCAAAAAAGAAAATGGTATCAAAAAAGAAAATAGAAGAAATGGTTAATTTTTTTTTATGCAGTTAATATCCATCTGAGCCGAGGGTCGGCCGGAAACAGCCTCTCTACCCTTTCGGGTAGGGGTAAGGCCTGTGTACGTATTACCCTCCCCAGACCCCACTTTGTGGGAACATACTGGGTAGTTGTTGTTGTTGTTGTTGCAGTTAATATCCAATGATTATCTATTTTTACTAAGAAAAAGTAAAGTTTAAGATTATTCACATACAATCCAAATAACTTAAATATTTGAAATGATTAGTATCCGCGCATCCGGGCGGGTACTAATACTTATTAATTTAAAAAGATAGTACTGCAAGAGGTGGTAATTCCAACATAAAGATTGAGAAGAAGACATCAATAAGATGAACGCTTTGGACTCTCTCTTGGAGAAAAAACAGAAGGGACAAACATCACAAGACCCCTTTTCTCTTGCCGAACAAGAGGTTATAAGTCTCTCTTACCCCATACAAACTAAAGAGGTATGTAACATAGTCCCAAATATGCATTGACAACTTGATAAATATTTTTAATTCTTAAACTCACATTTTTTAGCAATTTAACATTAACATTCTACACTCTCTGGCGGAAGTTTTCAGTTGGTGATGGTTATATAGATCACAGAGCCACCAACTTTGTAAAATAAAATTAAGCTTAATGGAAGATGAGTAAATACAGCTTTTTCAGTTCTTGCAAAAACATTTTCTTTTCTCAGTTAAAAGACAAGAGCTTTTAAAATTCAGAGTAATTCAGCGTTGATTGTAGTATTAGCACTGCAAAAATGCGAGCTCAAGAAAAGAACAGATAACTCTAATGAAGACATAGGTGAAAACATAAGCACTTGCAACATCCCCACTTCACTATAAATAAATAAATAAAAATTTAAAAAAAGGATGTACTCACAACATCTCCACTCCATCTAGCAGCAACATCTAGAGCTTCACCCAACAAGCCGCTGAATTTTGGCCGGAGTACTGACAACTCCCCATGACCTCTTCTTTTCTGAAAGTTGAGTTGAATTTCTGCCTGAGAGTAAAAGTAAAACTTTACAATGTAACTATTTGCTAAATTGCGGATCCTCTAAAACAATACTCCACTCACTGCTTTATTACTTGAAAAGACTAGTGTGCTTACTAGTGTAAATCAATTGCATCATTCTATTAGCATTATATCATTTCGGTGTATACAGTGTACAAAACCTAGAGAGGAAAAGAAAAACAATTGATGGGGAAATGTTGGAAAGAATGGTTTCGGATAAAAAAATCTTTTGATACTCTAATAAAGGGACTTTCTGAATCACTTCCAAGTACTGATGGTAAGAACACCTGATCCTGGAGATGAGAAACAGCTAACAGAAAAGCCAGATAAACATAAACTCTATTTGAACCTCAACACCTAAGAACACCTGATCCCGGAGATGAGGTAACTTATTTTCACGCAAAACTTCAGTAGTTTAGTTTCAATAGTTTCTTTTTACCTTTTATCAAAAGAGAAAAAAGAAGCTTTTATAACCCTTTTCTTTTTGAGAGTTGTGAAGGATGATGATTCAAAGATTCCTTAATATGCAAGTATGACAACCAAAACTCTTGACCAGGCAGTCAATCAAAGAACCAAATTATTTCAGTTGGATGACAGATTACCCTTTGAATCGTTCCACGAAGTGAAGCCAGCTCCAATTCATCCAAAGGCAAATGTCGCACCTGGTATGCAGGTAAAGGCAGTATAAGTCATTTAATCAAGCATCTTTGTGATCATTAAAGACATGGAATAAATAGAAATACCTCTAAATTAGCTGAGTGCAGTGGCAGATAGCACATGTTAGCTTTTAAGTGTCCCTTCTGGAAGGAAAATGAGAACATTTTGCCAATCATATTCTCTTCAGAAAGAGGATGAAATGGTCCTCTGACCTCCAGATTTAGACTTTCATCTGGTCTACCCATGGCATCCAACTGTATGGAAAATAGAATCAAAATTTATACACTACAAAATTTATCTAATGGGAATAAATAATTAGAATATGTAACGTAAATGGACCTTGGCATAACTAAACTCCATAAGCTAGCTCATGAGGTGAGGATTGCCCAAAACCATAAAGGGAGATACCGGTCCATTCCCTCAATAAATGTGGGATTGGGATATTCTAAGAGAATTAAAGCAACCTAAGAGGCGCTAAACAAACCTCATTCCCATACAAAAAAAGGCAATAACTAAAAAAGACTAGAACCTAAGTATTGGCATTCTGACTATTCTCATGTATTTACAGTAGACATTACTCACTTTCTTCGGGCACTCGACTCATGATTAGCTACCAATAGCTTGCGGTTATGAGCAAGGTGGGTTCTCTACCCACTAAATAGTTGGGATTACCCTTGGGTGCTTTGCATCAGCGTTATCAAAGGCGAAAAGCGCAAAAAATCTATAAGGCCCGTCGGGGCTTTAAGCGCAAAGTGTAAATAAAGCGTGAGTTTTAATGAAAAAAGGCGCAACGGGAGAAAAAATAAAAATATGTATATGTAGTCCAGGACCAATAATTATAAGCATGAATAACAAATACATGGACAAAAAAATTGAAAAAAATTTACAGACAGTGAAATATCAATTGTTTAGTGTCGCATTTCTCAGGATTACCCTCGTTGGCAAGGAAAAGTATGCCTTAGAGCCTTGGTGCGACACTAAACGCCCGCAAAGTAAGGCAAAGTGCTCAACATGTTTTGAGCCTTGCTTCAGGGCTTAAGCGCACTTGAAGCACGCCTTAGACAACACTGCTTCGCATAAGGATCTTGCAATGTGGAATCCGGTTATAGGAAATGTTGAAGGGGACTAACAGGTTGGCAAAAGTGGTACTTGTCGAAAGGTGGGAAAGAGTACTCATAAAAGGCACTTCATCGAGCATTCCCACCTACTATTTGTCTTTGTTGCAAGCACCAGCAAGACTGACAGAAAATTGGAAAAGATCCAAAGAAATTTCCTATGGGATGCGGCTGATGGCACTAGAAAGACACATTTGGTAAATTGGAAAGATGGTACAGCACCAAAGAAGTGGGGTTGTCCAGGGGTGAAAGATCTGAGGGTGTTCAATAGAGCATTACTGGGAAAATAACAACAACAACAACAACCCAGTATATTCCCACAAGGTGGGGTCTGGGGAGGGTAATATGTAGACAGGCCTTACCTCTACCCGAGAGGGCAGAGAGGCTGTTTCCAATCAACCCTCGGCGCATGGAAAAAAGGCAAACAAAAACAAAAAACAAAAACCGCATTAGTTACTCCAGCATACACCTCATAAAAATTATCTAAACATAAGATGCATATGTACCATAAAGAAACAGGCATGCAATGATATCAAAACAGTAACTACCAGAAATGACTACCAAAAGAGAACACAAACTAATCATCTATGGGCGGCCCTACCACGCCTCACACCTTGGGAAAGGAGTATGGAAAATCTAGAAACCCCTATCCTACAACCCTGATACTAGACCTCCAGACTTTCCTATCAAGGGTCATGTCCTCGGAAATCCGCATCCATGCCATGTCCTGTCTAATCACCTCTCCCCAGTATATCTTAGGCCTCCCTCTGCCTCGCCTCACACCGACCACCGCTAGTCGCTCACAACTCCTCACCAGGGCGTCGGGGTTTCTCCTCCGCACATGCCCGAACCACCGAAGTCTCGCCTCTCGCATTTTCTCATCCACTGGGGCCACCCCCACCTTCTCCCGAATAACTTCGTTCCTAATCTTATCTAACCTGGTGAGGCCACACATCCACCTAAGCATCCTCATCTCCGCCACCATCATCCTCTGAATGTGAGATTTCTTCACCGGCCAACACTCCGTCCCATACAGCATGGCCGGTCTAACCACAACTCTATAAAACTTCCCCTTGAGTTTCTGTGACACTTTCTTATCACACAAGACTCCTGATGCAAGCCTCCACTTCGACCACCCCGCCGCTATACGGTGAGTGACATCCCCGTCTATCTCTCCGTCCCCCTGGATTACCGATCCAAGGTATCTGAAACTATCCTTCTTGGCTATGGCCTGAGATCCAATCATCACGCTCCCTCCCACTTCGCTCGACTCGGCGCTAAATTTGCACTCCAGATATTCTGTCTTAGACCTGCTTAGTTTAAACCCCTTAGACTCGAGAGTCTGTCTCCATTCCTCTAGCCTCGTTAACACCGACCCTCGTCTCGTCTACCAGGACTATGTCATCAGCAAATAGCATACACCAAGGAACATCCCCTTGAATATGCCGCGTCAAAGCATCCATCACCAAGGCAAACAAGAGGGGCTAAGCGCAGATCCTTGATGAAGCCCCATAACCACCGGGAAATGGTCTGAGTCGCCACCCACTGTCCTGACCCTGGACTTAGCTCCATCGTACATGTCCTTGATTACTCTGATGTAGGCTTCCGGCACGCTCTTAGCCTCCGGGCACCTCCATAGTACCTCCCTAGGGACCTTGTCATACGCCTTCTCCAAGTCGATAAATACCATGTGCAAGTCCTTCTTCATATCCCTGAACTGTTCCACCAATCTCCTGACAAGGTGGATAGCTTCTGTAGTGGACCGGCCCGGCATAAAACCGAACTGGTTCACGGAAATAGATGTCGACTCCCTCACTCTGGCCTCGATCACCCGCTCCCAAACCTTCATGGTGTGGCTTATTACTGGGAAAATAGTTATGGAGATTTGGAGGTGGAGGAGCATGCCTCATGGAGGGAGGTAGTAGTAGAGAAATTTGGTCCTATGGAGGGGGGTTGGAGGACTAAGACCATTACAGTTTCATTTAGGTGTAGTATGTGGCAGTGTTGTCAAAGGCGAAAAGCTCTGAAAAGCGTTCCATATGTATTGGGGCTTTAAGCGCAAAGCGTAATTTAAGTGTGTGTTTTAGTAAAAAAAGGTGGAACGAAGGAAAAAAATAAAAATAGATATGTACTTTAAGGAAAAAGTAACAAGTTCATTCATAATGTTTTCCTTAATAACTAATACACTTATTTACCAATTATATTTGTTGTCCATTACCAACCAATTCAAGATAGAATTCATGGGCAATGAATGTTCACGCCTTAGTGCCTTGCATACACTAGGGAAGCACCCTCTGTGAGCTTTTTTGAGCTTTAGGACTTAAAGCGCGCCTTAAATGGGCCTTTGACAAAACTGGTATGTAATGTAGAGGAGCATAACAAAGGGTGGGAAGACTTCAGCCGTCACACCTTTAAGGACAAGGACGGAAGAATTAGCTTTTGGAACCACAAGTGATGCGGGGAGGATGCCTCGAGGACCTCATTTTCTAATATGCACACAATTTCGAACCCTACACAATTGAAAATCCACCAGATTCATAGGGAGCATGAAGGGGAAGTTCTATGGGACCTCAGGTTTAGGAGAAATCTGCAAGAGTGGAGATTGGGGAGTTTCAAGGGTTGATGGAGCTACTCTACAGGCAAATCAGGCCCCATTTTATTAGTGACTCATGGAGATGGGCGTTGAGGAGTGATGGTCCAATCACTGTCAAATTTTTCTACCAAAGTTTACTGGTGAGGGAGGAAACACACTTTCCACATCTATCGATTTGCTAGGGCGCCCAGGAAAGTATGGTTGTTTGCATGGTTGGCAGCAAGGGGAGCAATTCTGACAGCTGAGAATTTGAGAAACAGAAGTATAATCCATTTTAGCTGGTGCTATGTGTAAATGTTCCGCAAAGATGTTGAACGTCTATTAGTGCATTGTGTAGTAGCATCCGGATTGTGGAGGATAGTTTTGAACTTCTTTGTTGTTCCATGGGGTATGCCAGGTACTATTAGAGACGTATTGCACAGCTGGGATGGTAGACGTAGGAGAAGAAAACAAAAGGCATGGACGTTGCTCAATTAGCTTTTATGTGGGCCAGAGAAAGAAATATGAGAGCTTTTGGGGGGATTGAAAATAATTTTGTACACATGAGGAATAGCCTTTTGTCTTTGATTGCTTTTTGATGCACCCATAAAATTCCTACTTGTTTAGATGATTGGGTGTCTTTCGTAAAGAATCATATTTTGTTGTAAATTCTCTACTTTTTGGTATACAAGATTTTTTGGTATACCTCTTGTATACGGGATTTTTCCCATTGCTAATAATGTCTTTTACCTAATAAAAAAAATGTATGCTGTATCATCCTTCCATAAAGATGAGAACCAAGATACTAAATCACGCCAAGCCGACGAGTCAGAAAATTAAACAGAATACCTTGGGACAAAAATAACAAAGGATAGGCATATAGAAAGATTTGCAATATTTTGTAATTAATTTCCTATTAGGATGGATGCATTCTCTTTTCCAACCAACAACTCAGGTGTTCGGAAGATAATAAAGAAGATTCCATTGATTCTCCAGATGAAGACAACCTTGTCCCCAAATATTTTAGGTAGGCAGAAATTTATGCAAGAGCTCACCAAGTTGTAGCAAGGAATATGCAAATGCTGTTCCAAACATAAAGTTGTGGTATACAAAAATAAGAAACAAACTAGTGGGGCATACCTTAAGACCCTGCTGTGTAATGCTCAATGCTCCAGCCATCTGAGGTGCCAGCATCAATTGATTGAGTTTGAGTCCAGAGATTGAAACTTCACCAGAAAGAGTATCTGTAGCGTCATTACATTCAACTGGGACATCTTCTGATCTCTTTTCAGAATGCACAAAATGCTGGTCAGCAATGCTGGAAGCTTTAACAAGTCCTTGAAACTTTATCCTTCCAGTTGCTTTCAGGTGAACAGGTTTTGGAGAATCCAAAGCATATGAAGAGACTGAACTGAAAAATTCGAAACTGCGCATTCTCAAATCCAGTTCAACTCCTTCCACAGTAAAGGGCAGGGGAGCATTCACGTGATAATCTCTCAGGTTTAAACAGCAATCATCACGATAGGAGGTCAGAACTTTTGAATAAAAGTCAAAAGCAACTGATGAAGAATTAACAGTTATATGATCAGGTGAAATTATGATATCTCCACGAGCATCTGTGAGCGATCCTTCAGCTTTGGGCGCCGTCCATTTGATATCAAACCGTCTGCAACCAGAAAATTGGTCTATCAGCAATGTCATGATAAATTTTTATCAAACTACTTGAAATACAACCTTCTTAAAAAAACATAAAAGCATCAAATAGGGGGAAATTACTTACCCTTTTTCCAAGAAAAGAAAATTTTATTAAGCATGGAGGTTAAACAGAAAACTAAGATATCTTCATCCCTGAAAAACATCTACATCAGATAAACAGAGCCAGGAGCCTTCAGCTCTAATGTGAAGATCCCAAGCAGTAAAACATGAAAGAGCCTATTGCCTTTCTTTTAGGACAGTAAGACCTGACCACAAAGAAGCAGGAAGATCACTCTATCTCAAACATGATTTATCATGAGAAACCAATCTTTGGTAACAATGATGCAGTCCGAGGAACTAATCGGAAATGCTAGCATCACATTCTACCAACGACATAATAGGAAGTGAAACACCTTGCTAGACAATCTTTCCCCTCTTCACAACCAATAGACCCAATATTTACATTGAAAAATTTACAGACTGAACGTGAGATCACAAAAGATTCAGAAAACCGCCCAAATCATCTCCGCCGCAAACCTCTTGCAAACGAGCAACAGAGAGAAGATCTAGTTGTTCTTGCACATAATGCACCAAACTTGACTTATGGTTTTCTAGAGTGTTCTTAACTGTAAAATTCTATTGGTGCTATGGAGCACAGACCAATCAAAAGCATTGGCTCAAAGTCAGGAAAATAAAAGAGGCCTGACGGGGACTCCTTGAGGGTTGTCGGTGCCCACCAGGATAGACGAAGATTTTTATCTGAAGGTCACAGCTGAATCTAGATACCAGATGTGTTATGAATACAAAATACAGAAAAGGGCCAAAAATACCCCTATCGTTTACTAAACGGTTTATAAATACCCTCCGTCTATCTATCCGTCCAAAAAAACACACCACATTAATTCTATTAATAAAATTACCCCCGCGACTAACGGCAAAGCTGGTGGGCCTATAATTTGATGACGTATCATTTTTCTACTGGCCCACGTGGCAATCTCGGACTAAAATAAAAAATAATCTTACTTCGACCCAATTAGCTGACCCGACCCAATGGCTTCCCCATTTTACCAATCTTCTTCTTCACCCAAACTCTCTCTCCGCCACTTAATCACCATAGCTACTGCTCTAAACAAGCAAATTATAATGCTATGTCACAAAAAAAGAAGCGAATGCATCAAATCATACACAAGTATCCTCAGTTTCCAGCCCCAAGATCAAAGAGGATGCATTAGTAAATTAAAAGATCAACCCAGTTATTTTCATAATCTGCCAAAATTGAAAACAAGAGGATGGCCATGCTCCTCCTCTTGTTATAGGCAAAAAACTCCATTTCCCTTTGGCCTTTGCACCATAAAACCAAAGCTTTCTTCTCTTAAACTTGGCAAATCAATCAATGGTTCTGATTTAATACCATTGTTAAAGCTCAAGTCCTTACTGTTAGTTTCAATGTTCTGTTGACTTATAAACAAAGAATCAAGATCATCAAAACCAAGACTTTTTGTTTCTGTACATAAAAGATTTGAGGTTTAACAATTATAAATGTTTTCAGCCATTAAAGCAATACAAAAAAACTTCAAATTTACTATGCCATAATTAAACCCCCTTTATCAAAATCTTATCCTTTTACAAAATTTAATCCCATTTACATGAGATTGTTCAAGACTCCAATAAAAAAGAAAATTTTAGGGATTTTTCAGAGAACAGGAAAGAAACTAAAGAAGGAAGAAAAAAGTGATAGGGTAAAGGAGAGATTTTGGGGGAGAGAAGATAACCGCGGATTCTATAGGATCAGCTAGGTGGGTTAATGTAATTTTATGACCCAGATAACAAAACTTTGAGTCGGTAAATGGGTTGAATAATATTCATTTTTGTTCCACTCAGATATTGCCACGTGGCCCAGTAGAAAAATGACACGTCATCAAATTATAGGCCCACCAGCTTTGCCGTTAGTCGCGGGGGTAATTTTATTAATAGAATTAACGTGGTGTGTTTTTTTGGACGAATAGATGGACGAAGGGTATTTATAAACCATTTAATAAACGATAGGGGTATATTTGGCCCTTTTCCGTACAAAATATTACCATTCAGAAAGTAGATACAGAACTGTCTACAAAGACATGACACCACCATTAAGAAAGATGTGACTAAAAATCTTACGGTTTCAATAAAGACCCAGAAATCTTCGTATCTCCATTTAAATGACCCAACTTAAGAGGCATCAGCTCAAGGAAACCAGGTAGATAGCGATCCATGGTCTTGTCAAAGCTTAAATTACCAGAGAAGTTCACATCCATTGCCGTGTCATCAACCTCTCCCTGCAAAATTGAAAATGTCAACACCAACGCTATGGACATGATCAAATTTGAGAAGTTGGACGTTTAAGGTAATTTACTGCTCCTTAAGATTTAATATGGTGTCACAAAGTCAGCAAAAAGTCAAACATGTTTTTGTGTTGTATAATTTGAATGGAAAAAAAAGGCCCTATTTTGAGCTTGTCTTCCTGTGCAATTATCAGGAAACTACTATCCAGATATTAAATTAGTTGAACTTATATTCTTTAAAAGTTAATCCCAAGAACCAAAAGTTTTGGCCTGTGTAAACATAAAGTGGGGTGAAAAGACGAGAGATCCTTTTTTTGTTGGGCAAGATGAACAAAAAGTAAAAAAGAGACACTTCTCAAATACAACCATGATGAAATAACTTGTTCAATTCAATTAAAGATGTTGAAAAGAGTTGATCAACAAACATTGACTCCGAAGCAGTAGACATATTACTCAATACTCAATAGCGTCCTGTGAAGAGGAAGGGCACATATGCTCCAGTGAGGAGGTGCTAGAGGTTGGCAGTGATTAGGTCTAAAGAGAGGTAGAGGTAGACCGAGGAAGAATTAAGGAGAGATGATTAGACAGAACGTGAGACATCTTTGGCTCACCGAAGACATGATCCTAGATAGGAGAGTATCGACGTTGAGGATTAGGGTAGAAGGTTAGCAGGTAGTCGAGTGATTAGGGTCAAAGCTTAGTAGGTAGTTGAGTGATTCCTCTCCTTTAAGGTAGAAGGTTAGAGCGACTCCTCTCCTTACTATGTTAGATGCTCCTCCTCTCATTACCAGTATTATTGTTATTATGCTATATTTATCTTGCTCTTCAATTTTATGACTACTGAACGAGTGTCTACCGGAAACAACTTCTCTACCCCACAAAAGCAGGGGTAAGGTCTGTGTGCACCCTACTCTCCCGGACCCCACTCGTGAAACCACACTAGGTAAGTTGTTGTTGTACTCAATAGCGTCCTCTCAACTTAGGTAATTCTTATATATCAACATAACTTGGTTAATTATTATCATCCAAGAAAGACAGATTCATACATACACATATTTACGTCTCTCACAAAATATGTATGAAGATTGATTTCTCGTCTTCATGGATTATCCGGCTTTAAGAAGATATATGCTATATGCTACTAGTTCTCAATTTTACTTTATCTAATTAATGTTACCCTTCAGACCACTATAAATTCTAGTTGGTCAGGCTTATGAGGGAACTTCTTTTTATTTTGTTGGATAAGGTAAATAATTTTTTAACAACTGAGGACTAACCCTGTATACAAGCCGTATACCAAAAAAAAAAAAAAAAAGAGAACCTATACCAAAATATAGTTCTCAACAAAAGAGATCGAATCATCTATAGAAATAGGGACCTTATGAGTACACCAAAAAGAAACTAGGAACAAGAAACTACTTTGCAACTTCATAAAATCTTGTTCTACCCCTTCAAAAGCTCTCATATTTCTCTCTTTCCATATCACCCACATGATTGTTAAGGGAGCGACACTCCATGCCCTTGGACTTCTCTTTCCACTCATGTGACCCAACTATGCAACGCCTTACCCCGTCATCGCCCATTGCACCCCAAACAAATTAAGAATCACTCTCCACAACCAACTAGCAATTTACAATGCAATAGGAGATGATCTACATCTTCGCCCGAGCTTTTGCACATGAAGCACCAACTAACATAGGTGATCTTTCTCTTCCTTAGATTTTTCACTGTCAAAATAGTTCCCCTCGCCGCCAACCACACAAAGAAACACACCTTTCTTGGTGCTCTAGGAATACAATTAGAGTAAGAGGGAAAACTTGTTCCTCTCTTACTAATAACCTCTTATAATAAGATTTAACCGTGAATAAATCATTTTTACTCTCCCGCCATCTCCATACATGCGATACATTATTCGGTGTACGCAATCCATACAATAACTCAACTAGATTGTGAAATTCTTCCATCTCCCAGTCCTGTAGGTTCCTCCTAAATCTCAAATCCCAATGAAGCACCCCTCCATGGGACCTACAAATTTGTTGGACCGTCATCTCTGTGGCAAGATACTATATAAGTTAGGGAAAGCTTCCATCAACTCGTTCTCCCCGCACCATTTATGCACCCAAAAATTAATTCAAATTCCGTCCCCAACCCTAAAGGAAATATGGCCACTAAAATCCTCATAATACTACTCCATATGCCACACCCCAAACGGTACTCTAATGTTTCTGGTCCTCAACCCCACTTCTATAATACATATTTTTCTACTACCACCCCCCTCCAAAATACACTCTCCTCCACCCCAAATTTCCATATCCACTTCCCTAGCAAAGCTTTGTTGAAGACTTTGAGATATTTCACCCCGACCTCCCCATTCCTTTGGAGATGTGACAACTCTCAAGTTCACCAAATGATACTTTCTTGCTCTTTCAGCCATGTCCCATAAAAAGTTCCATTGAAGTCTTTCCAATCTCTCAGGCACTTTACCCGGAGCCTGCAAAAGTGACATAGAATATGTAGGTAGGCTAGATAGAGTGCTTTTGATCAAAACTTCTTTCCCTCTTTTCGACAAGTACTTCTTTTGCCATCCCGCTAGCCGTTTCTCTACTCTCTCAATCACTGGATTCCCACATTGCAAGATCTTTGCTCGATGCACCAAACGGTAGCACCAAATAAGTAGTAGGTAAAGTACCCACCTTACAATTCAAGACATGTGCAATCTCTTCAATATTATCCAATTCTCCCATCGGTGTGATCTAACATTTTCTGGGGTTGATCTTAAGGCCTGACACAATCTGGAACCATAAGAGAATATAACAACAACGACGACGACGACCCAGCAAAGTCACACTAAGTGGGGTCTTGGGAGGGTAGTGTGTATGTAGACCTTACCCATACCTCGATAGGGCAGAGAGGCCGTTTCCGATAGTCCCTTAGCTTAGGAAGATGGAAATAAAACAAGAAAAGACAATTCATCAGTATCGTCAATATAATGACAGCATCCTAAAAACCATAAAATAGATGACATACAATAATAATAACCCGCAGTGTGAAGAGCGTGAAGCGAGGAAAATCACCAACCCCCATTTCACGAGAAGCGAGAAACAAAGTGCTCGCTTTTTTAAGTGAAGCAGAATCTTAAAAAAAATTAAAATAAATACTACATAAACAACACATGTAATTGTAAGCAAACGTTCAACACTTCAATTAAAAAACTAAAGAGTAATATCAATTAAAGCACAAAATGAGCATCCTATTCTTCTACAAGATTGTCAAATTCTTGTATTCCACTATCATTATTATATCAATAAATGATATAAAATGGGCAGAAATTGGGGCAGAAACTGAAAAAATTGGGCAGAAATTTTCTGAGAAAGACTAAGGTAAAAAAAAGTTCACCATCATTTCGACACATTTTGGGTGTTTAGAAAGAAAAAGAAAAAGAAAACGAAAAAGAAAACGAAGAAGACTGAAAATCAAAAGAAGCAGAACATACCCGTCCTGTTGAAGAAGAAGAAGAACCCTTGGAACTTGAGATTATTTCAGAAATCTGAAGTTGATGAAGAAAAGAAGAAGAAATCGCTGCTCTTGTTGAAGAAAAGCCTAGTCTCACTGTTGTTTCTGAACTCTAGACAGTGTTTACGGTTTACAATAGGGCTTGGGTTAATAAATAGGGCTTGGGTTAATTTTAAACAAAGAAACGGTCGCTTCTCTCGCTTCACAGCTTCTCGCTTTTTACAGAGAAGAGGTCGCTTTTCATACCAGAGTCACTTCAAAAACCTGAGCACTGACATGCCTGCCTCGCTTCGCTTCTCCCCTAAAGCGATCACATTGCTATGCCCGCTAAGTGAAGCATCAAAGCCCTTAATTAGACCTTCAAAGACCGCCCTATCCATCATCTTATTCAATGCTTCCATCACCAAAATAAATAACATAAGGGATAGTGAATCCCCCTATCTCAAATCCATCTTACTCCCAAAGAAACCACATGGGCTTCCATTCACCAAAATAGAGAATCTAGAAGTAGAAATGCAAAATTGATCCATCTCCTCTACTTGTCCCCAAACCCCATCTTGAACATTATGGAATCTAGGAAATCCCAATTCAAATGATCATAAGCTTTCTCAAGATCCAACTTACATAAAATTCCCGGTTCTCCTCTCTTCTTTCTGGAATCGACCACCTCATTCGCCACTAATTCTGCATCCAGCATCTGTCTTCTTTCCACAAATGCATTTTGAGAAGTGGATACCGTCTCATCCAGAAATTTTTTTAGTCTGTTAGAAAGCACTTTAGAAATAATCTTATATATGCTTCCTACCAGACTAATAGGCCTATAATATTTGATACCCATCGCTCCTTCCTTCTTTGGCACAATGGGGACAAAAGATGTGTTAAGGCTTTTTTCAAACTCCACAGTTCTTGAAATTCCACAATGGTCTCCATCAACTCACCTTTAACTATCCTCCAACAATGCTGGTAGAAAGCCAAAATGAATCCTTCCGGTCCCGGAGCTTTGTCACCCGCATAACTCACTACCGCTACCCTTACCTCTTCTTCTTCCATAGCCCTTTCCAACCACTCCCCCATCCCCTCTCCTATTTGACTAAACTCTAAACCACCACCACCACCCATTTAGGTCTCCAACTAGCATATTTGTTGAACATACGTTCATAATAGCCAACAATAGCCCTTTAACTTCCTCATTCCCCACAAACACCACTTTATTCACTTCTATGGACTCAATAAAGTTCCTCTTCCTCTTCCTTCAACCAAAACGCCCTCGATTTTTGCCTCCAACGAGTGTCTGTTTCCTAACACTCTTGCTCTCTTCTAAGGCCCTCAAAGCTTCCACACATTCCATCCCCCACCTTACTAATTAGCTCCCTTATTTTAACTTCTACCCTCCCGAACACCTCTTTATTCCACTTCCTAATATCTCCTTTTAGCACTTCAACTTGCTTGCAAGTCAAAAAGATAGTGTTCCGGTCACTACATACCCATTCCACCAAACAACTACTCTATCTTCAAAATCTGATGCCTGAAGTCACATATTCTCGAACCTGAAAGGGATACACAAACTCCACCTTCTACTACCATCTAGCTTAATGGGCGAGTGATCCGAGGTCAATCTAGGCAATGGAACTTGTAACACATCTGGAACCATCTCCTCCCAGGTAGTAGATACCAAGAATCTATCAAGTCTAGATTTTGATACGGAATCTTCTGCTCTGGACCATGTAAAGTTTGCCCCTGTCAATGGAAGATCCATAAGACAATGGTTATCAATAAACTCCGAGAACTCTTCCATTGCCCTGGACATCGTCCTACACCCTACTCTTTCCTCTAGGAATCTTATCGTATTAAAAAAAAACTAACACCCAAAGTACCTCCCACCCTGCCATAAAAGTAGACATCTTTTCCCAAAAACTCTTCTTAGATCCCTCCCCCACCGGGCCATACACTCCCTTAAATCCCTACTCTTCACCACTCCCCAAGGTCTTTATACGTACTGCAATCATGAATCCCCCTTTACTTACCTCCACGACCTACATTTTTCTTTCATCCCATAATATTATAATACCCCCTCCATTGCGTAACGTCGGTACCCAATCATACTTCACCCATCTCTCCCCCCCACCCCCCCACATTTCTACAACCGCATCTGACACTCTATCCATTTTGGTCTCTTGAATACACAAAAGATCCGGACCCCATTCCCTAACCCCCGTTTTGATGATATCCCTCTAATTTGGGTCATTCATTCCCTCACATTCCAAGAGATGATTTTAATTTCCATGGACAACATCTATACCCTCACCACCATTCGTCTCCTCCTCCATTGCCCCATTCCTCTCCCTGTTTCTATATCTCCTCTCATACACCATCTTCTTCCTTCTCCCTCATTTTCCTTCCCTAGACTCCTTGCCCTTCCCTCCCTGTATTCATCAACCTCCTTCACTCCATCCCCTTTTGCCTCTTCAATATCTCTAAGCACTGCCCTCCTTCTACTCAAAAGACACTCCCAGGAATACCCCAAACCTGAGAAATTTCTCTCCCACAAAGTTTCTTCCATCCTCCAGACTAGCTAAATGCTCCTTGAGCATCTTTACTGCCACAAACAGTGCCAAAAAACAAATGATAGTGGTCTGAATGTGAAAAATCAGCCACTCTCCTGCTAGAGAAATTGATCTTGTGACTGTATCTAGTCCCCAGGTCATTTACCAGTCCATAGTTACTTGATTGAGGACCAAAATAAGTATCCTGGCCATTTCTCAGGTGTGCAGTAGCATTTTCCAGCAATATTGTAGTTGCTGAAAAACTTCTGACTTGAACAGAACCATTGCCCGTCACTGGAGCGTCATCCGTTCTATTTTAAAGCATCATCGTAGTCGCCAGGGCATTTCTGGTGTGAAAAGTACCATTTCCTGTCCTCGAGACTACAGTAGTAGCATTTTCGGGCACAGTTACAGTCGCCGGAGCATTTCTGGAGTGAAAAGTACCATTTCCTGCTCTCAGAACAGTAATGGTAACTTTTTCTGGTCCAGTTACAGTCGCCGGAGCATTTCTGGTGTGAAAAGTACCATTTCCCGCCCACGGAACAACAGCAGTAGCATTTTCCAGCACAGTTGCGGTTGCCGGTGCAATTCCGGCATGATCAATACCATTTTCCAGCACCGAAACACCAGCAGTAGCATTTTCCATCTCCATTGCAGTCCCCAGAGAATTTCTGATGTGAACAGTGCCATATTTCGACACCTGACCAGCCATAGTAGCATTATCTAGCACTAAGTTAGTGGCCGGAGCTTTTCCAACCTGACCAGAACCCTTTTTCGGCGTTGGCGCTGTTGCCGGAGCATTCCCAGCCCCACAAAAACACATTGTTAGAATTACCCAGCATCTTTGGGAGTTCAGGTGCCTTTGACGGGTCGCAACAACTAACACACACCCCTTTATTGCTGCTTTTTGCCTCGCCAGAATAATGATTCCGGTCATTTGGTACCACTGGATCTTCAGGTCCCAGCTTCTGCTGACAATCTACCCCAAATGGAGAGTATCTAAACTTTGGATGAGACAAATTTGAGCCTCGGGAGATCATCTCCTTCCTGTTTTATTGGATTACCGGCGGCGGAACAGGGGTTCCGATAGGTTTGACCTTATAGAAGGTAAGTGCCGATGGACTCTTTTGGATGCAGACGGTTCACACCTTTTTTATTATTGAACCAGTCCTTTCTACCCTTCCATCTCTGTTCACTAATCCAAGGGTAAGGATGTCTTTTCCCTTTATTAGGAATTCTCTCTTTCTAGAATTCAAAATTCACGTTGCCCTTCTTCCTCTCTATTACAGCCCGCTCATCCATGGCTTCCGGCATCAGAGTTCCGCCTAAGGGTATCTAACGGGTGGGCCGGGCCGGGTACGAAAATTTAGGAACCGTACGGGTTGCGGTCCGGGTCGGTTACGGGTTGGGGCGTACCGGGTTTAATGGGTTTGGGTTCATGCGGGTAAAAAATAAACCGTAAGGGTTACGGGTACAAGGGTCGGGCCGGGTTAGTGTAATTTTTAAACTTTTTTTTTTATTTTGTTTTTGTATAACTATTGTAAGTTATATTAATATAAAGTAAAAATATAAAGAATACAATGAAGATAGGAAAAAATTACACTTATACATTTATTTTAAAAGTCAAACTTACAAATTGAAAGGTTTAAATTTAACAAGAAGTAAATTAACAAAAAAAGAGATTCAAAGGCCCCATTATTAAAAAAATAAAAAATAAAAAATAGAAAAAAATTAAGTTAGTTGTTATACTGGTCTGGGCCAGTCCGGTTAACTGGTAGGAATTAAGTAGACGGACCAAACCCCCTACTCCTTTAACCCAGCCCTACCCGGCCCCCTTCAACCGGTCTGGCTGATTATGGTTTTAACCGGTCTGGGCCGGTCCGGAAACGGGCTAACCTGGCCCATTAGACACCCATAGACTTCCACCTTCCTCAACCACTCTTCCTCCTATTACATCTCCTATTTCCCCTCTTTTCCTAACTTTACCTTCATTCTCGTCCACCTTTAAAGGCAACATCATAGGCCAAAATTCAATTGACAACCAAACTATGTAACCCATCATCATCCACCTTAATAGAAACAGGAACTCTCCCTCCTTTCCTCACCATAAGTCTCACTCGGGACATGTCGTGTAAGTTGCAGATAACATTTATAAAGCCCCCAAAAAGATCTCCAACCTTCCTAAATAGATCAACACACCAAAGATGAATTGGAAGGCCCACCACGTTAACCATCACTGTGTCACCGGAAAAGAGTGGATCGACACACCCTTCCTGTACCATCCACCTCTCCAACTTCATGAAATTACCATCAAACCACCTCCTTCCCCATGAAGAAATCTTAGTAGTTTGTTCCTCATTCACAAAGCGAAACAGGAATTGCTTGTCACTAAGCTGTGTGATCTTCAGCCCGTCTTCCACTCTCCACTCCTCAGCAGCCCAATTTCTGATTGCCTTGGTGAACCTACCCATTTAATGATAGACCCAACCAAGCAAGATTTCAAAATAGTTTTCCTTGTCAGCATATGTTCCTCTGACAGTGAGAAACTGGATTCGCCATTAGACTTCTTCGGATGACATCTACCTCCCAAATCTAGTGTAGGTCAGGCTACAGCTTCCTTGGAAGACATATGCTCTCTCTTCCTAGATTCTAGAGAGAAGTAGGAGCTTCTCATAAAACACCGTAATGTTTTATGCTATCACAAAACCAACAGTCTCCTTCTTAGACCTTCATAGATTAGCATTTAGCTACTTGACCAATTTGACAGGAAGTAACTCAGTTTTGCACTTTCCTATCCTAATTACAAAACAAAAAAGCAATGTAAAATTACTTCTCAAGCAAAAGGTGTCATGGCGGGGCCATGTCGTGTCTTGCAGATTGTCGGAGCACTCCTTAGTAGTAATTTAGTATAGATGACTGGCTTATATTTTGCTCTAAAATTCTCTATGATTGTTTACACCTTTCACAAGGGTTGTTCCCTCCTTAATAAAAAGAACTTTTTACTTTATCAAAAAGGGTTGCCTTGGGGAAAACCAACTCTCTATTCTTCTGATCCAAACATCCTACCATTTTTCTTGTTCTTTCTTCTCACTCAAACTACCTACGGACAGTGTGATTAGCTCATTCATCAATGGAGGTCTGAACCTATCATGAGCATGGTCATAGTCTGTCACGAAACGTATCTTAAGTTACTTGTTTTAACTCTAAAGGTCTCAACATAAGCTTCCAACCTAGAACGTTAAGTGACTCTTCCATATCCTCAAGAGGGAGAAAGGTTCTGTCACCCGAAAACCACATTGATTGTTTACATTGCATTCTTCTCTTTGTAGAAACAGCAGTGTCTTTTAATAGCAAAGAACTGGGTAACCAGACCATAAGATGAGAAAGGGATCCTTTTCTGAAACCCTCTAGGATTGATCATCCCACCTGATACTGAAGTATCTTACATAAAGAAGGGTTCGGGACCCAAATGCCCAACCAAGCTTCTATCTACCACAAGTAAATCTCAGGCCATTAGAAATATGCAGAGTTTCAAAACTGCCAGTACATGATAGGTAAATGTGTATGACCTAACAAGAGGTAATTATGTAATACTTTATCAATCACATTAAGTGTGACCTAATTTGACTATCGGGAGTTCCAGAGTAAAGGGTTTCAATGAGTTACTAGGTAGATATATGTTAATATAACGGTTAGCAAATATAAAAGATATAAATTCTACTGATCATGATCAAAGAACAGGTAAGAATTTCACGTCAAATACAAATATAATATAAAGTAGGTCCCTATCGTTAATTTGGTGTTTCGAGTTGGAGGATGCTGACATTCAAAGAGGTCATATACTTTAACAAAATAGGATCATAAAGTAAAAAGAGAGAGATCAGATGAGTGGAAGGGGCAGAGAAAACACAATAACAGAAGAGTTAAGAGGCTGAAAATGTTGGAATTGCATCCACTAGTATTATCATTTTCTTCACACTTTTAAGTTATTACTGACAAGTAAACTGTAAAGAAAATGGACCTTGGACTTAATTCAACCCTTATAGCTCATGAGGGTGAGGATTGCCTAGACTAAATAAGAAGGCAACAACCCACTTCCTCAATCAATTGGGACAATCTAACATCCCATACCCGGCAGGCCAAGGCTGGATGTCTGGAGTGTAAACAATATAACATGGGGGTTGCGGGGCAATTAGGTAAACCAAACATCAGGATGGGTTTAGCTTTGATACCATAATAAAGAAATAGACCTTAGGCCTACTCAATCTCAAGAGCTAGCCCATGAAACGAGGAATGTCAAGATTATATAAGAAAACAACAGCTTATTCTCTCGATCAATATGGGACAATTTAACACAAATGGAGTTCTTCCTAAGCAATTACATTCACACTTCAATCCTACATAAATGTCCCATAAATTATGTCCCTAACCAAGATTTTATATATATATATTTATATATTTTCTTAATAGATTTTTCTATATAGACATCCAAGCAACACAAATTTAAGGAAAGTATACACATATTTTGGAGCAAGGATCGGTTATCAAGGGGTAGAATCCAAAAAACCACGTAGCACATCCTTGACCATAAAGCTATCGCATAATTCTATCAACACCAAAAACTGCATAACCAGTTACTTATACGATCAAAAATTGTAGAGCTGATAAATGCGGACATCCCTTAGATATTCATCTGCAGCTGGCCAAAGTTACATGTAGCAAGTTCAGGCTAATTTTTCTGGTTTAATATTTGCACCCTCAAAAATTGAAATATTCTGGAGACAAATAATTCTCTCCTTTAGACACTCACTATCGTGTATATCTTATCCAGTGATTGAGAATATATTTGAACTTTTGTTTACAGAAATAACCATATTTACTTGATCTTCAAGACAAAGTGAATCGTCTCAGATATAAACAAGTACCTCAGGGCAAATCCACGCATTTCCTGCACCACGAATTTCACCGCCATCAGTAAGGCTAGCTCTAATGCCATACAAGTCAGCCACCTGTCCCAGACATGATGAATTCTATAGTACAGAAGCATTACAAAAAAATTGAAATATTTATAGCTGATTTTTCTTACACAGTTGTCCGTGTTGAAAGTAAAGTTGGCTGAAATGTAGGAGAATGGAACACGATCAATTGCTGCCACTGCACCAGCCTCCTTATTACTAATCACAGCTTCATATGCGGCAGATTTAGGAAATTCATTGGCCAAATTGGCTATCTTCCTTGACACCAATGCACTCCCCACGAATATGGGAATGTCCAAGGGACCTTGACAGTTGAATACAGCTGTAACTGAACCAGCCAACTGAGTACATCATCACAGGATTCGAGATCAATAAGGAGAAAGAGGCCAGGAGCAGCCCGATCACAGTGCCATCTTAAAAGATACAAGAAATCACAGAGATCTAGAATACAGTTCGAAAATTGATCACAAATGTTTGTGCAATACCTTTCATTAAAATAGGAAAGGACCTGTAAGTATGTTTACAGTCCTCTTAACAGAATAATGAAGCACATTATTTGGCAACAGAAACCAGGAATCAAGTCATAAATAATGAAGCTGAAGCCTGAAGGACATTTTCCCATTAATTCTCAGTTTTCACTGACTTGGGATGCAAAAGAGTTAGTGTGTTTTAGCAAGAGCGCAGGAGACTAGTTAATTTTATTCTTTGAAGCACCTCTTACTCTTGCTCTTCAGCAGAGTAGAGCAGAGCTTCAGTCAAAATTGTCTTTTGATAAAAAAGTAACATTTCATTAAATAAAACAAGACGAAGTGTTGCACCTGTCTAAAGAAGTGCATATTATGAAATCCAACCAGTAACTTAAAATGATTCTTTCACTCAATACAAAAAAAAACCCTGTTAAAAATCCTTGGAATAGGAGAAACATTCTGATATAGAAAGGTCTAGTATTAGATTCATTCTGCCATGGCGCATTAAGCATTAAACCAGTGTTTAAAGAAGCGCTCGCTTCGTCGCTTTAAGCGCAAAGCGAAGCGAGGCGATGCAGGGTCGATTTAATGTTGTCGAGGCGATGCGATCTGCAGAAGCGCACGCTTCAACAGTGAAAAGCGCGAAGCGACGAAGCGACAGAGGCGACTGAGGCGCGCGCTTAATTGAAAAAAGCGCAGGGGCCTTTTTAAACAGAAAAAAAACTTTGGGTCTTCTTCTTCAGTTGAAACAAATATGCCCTAAATCGAAGCGAGGCTTCTTCTTCAGTCGAAAACAGAGACGCTTCTTCTTCAGTCAATCTTGGAACAAAAAAAGCTAGGGTTCTTCTTCTTCAGTCGAAAACAGAGGCGCTTCCACTGCTTCTTCTTCTTCAGTCGCTCAACGAAGACCAACCCAGGTATTTTCTTCTCCTTTCTTCTCTGTTTTTTGTACAGTCGCACCTCTCTTCTTCTCCAGTCGCACCTCTCTTCTTCTTCTTCCTCAATTTTCTTCTTCTTTTTCTTTGTCTCTCTGTTTCGACTTAGAACAGGGGAAGGAAAAAAAAAATTCCTTTTCGTCGGTCTCTGCTCTCTCTGCTTCCAGTTACAATTTCTTTCTCTCTTTTTCTTTTTTTTGCTTTCTTATTCAGTAGTTTATTGATACTTTATATTCTTTATATTTCAGTGAACAATTTCCCTTTACATTTCACAGTGAACAAAGTTTATCCTTTATTGATTATGTTTTCGTTTATATCTTAATAGGGATATTAAAATGTCTCAAAGTTCGAAAGAGAAAGACCCGGCTTGGCGATATGGCGAGAGAGTTAACAAGAAGAATACGAATGTTTTATGTATCTTTTGCAACAAGATTACAACCGGTGGAATTTATCGGTTTAAATACCATCTAATTGGTGGCGATAGAAACGTCACAAGTTGTCCAAAATGTCCACCGGAGGTGAGGGAAGAAATAAAAAATTTTGTTGAGAAGAAGAAGGAGCTAAAAAATCAAATGGTTCATCAACCAATGGTGACCAATCTTGATGATGATGATGATGACGACGATGATATTGAAGAATTATCACTTCCAACAAAACGGGGAAGAGATGGCTCAAGCCATGGTTCAACGACTAAAGGTCCTATGGATTGCTACTTTTCAAAGAAGCAGGGAACAAAGGCCAGTGGGAAAGATGTACAGAAAATTGCTAGAGACATTTTAAGGGAGCGTGCAATTAGAGCTTTTGCACGATGGGTCTATGATGCTGGGCTCCCCTTCAATTGTGTCAATTATGACACTTTTGGAGACTTTATTGAGGCTGTTGGTCAATACGGACCTGGAATGAAGCCTCCCACTTACCATGAAATAAGAGGTCCTTATCTTAATAAGGAAGTGGAGGAGACTAACAAAATCGTTGAAGAGCATAAAGTTGTCTGGAACAAGTACGGCTGCTCCATTATGATGGATAAGTGGACAGCAAGAACGGGAAAAATGATTATTAATGTGTTGGTGAATTCTCCCCGGGAAGTTTGTTTCTTGAGTCCATTGATGCTAGCGACTCATCCACCGACCACATCAAAATGTTCACTTTGTTTCAAAACACCATCGAAAAGATTGGTCCAAGCAAAGTTGTTCAAGTGGTCACTGATAATGCAAGTGAAAATGTGAAAGCAGGTGGCATGATTGAAGGAGCCTACAAGAATGTCTACTGGACTCCATGTGCGGCTCATTGCATCAACTTGATGTTCGGGGACATTTTCAAGGAAAGGCCCTTCTCTACAGTTTTTGGCCAGGGTGTTAGGTTATATTCTTATATTTCCCAGCGGCCATTGTTATTGAATATGATGAGAAGATTCACCATGCAAAAAAGTTTGGTGAAACCGGGCAAGACAAGGTTCGCCATTGCTTTCTTGACTTTGCGTAGTCTCCACAAACAAAAAGACAATTTGAGACAGATGGTCACATCAGAGGATTGGAGCAGGAGTAAATTTGCAAAGGAAAGTGCGGGAAAAGAGGTTGCACGCATTATTCTTTCTTGTTCTTATTGGAATAATGTCCTTCATGCTCTTAAAATTGGTGGCCCTTTGATTAAAGTACTCCGTTTGGTGGATGGAGAGCAAAAACCATCAATGGGCTACCTCTATGAAGCTATGGAAGGGCCAAGGAGGCTATTCAAGCATCATTCACCGATGAGCAGAAATATGCAAAGGGTCTTTCAGATTATTGATGCAAGATGGGATGAGCAACTTCATAGACCTTTGCATGCAGCTGGACTTATTCTGAACCCCTCACTCTTTTATGAGCAGTATGAGAAGAATTCATTGGCTAAAGAAGTGTGGACAGGATTCCATCAGGTTGTTATCAAGTTGAAACCAGATGAAGACTTGCAAGAGAAGATAGTAGATCAGCTTGCTATTTACAAGGCAGCTGAAGGACTTTTTAAGCTTCGACTTGCTATCAAACAAAGAACGAAAAAGTCGCCAGGTGACCAAGTGTTTCTATATTTTATAACTCTAACTTCGATGTATTTTTTATACTTATTAACTCTTGAATATATCTTTTTTTGACTTCTATAGTTGAATTGTGGGACCAATATGGTGCAGAGACTCCGGAGTTACAGACTTTCGCTATCAAAGTTTTAAGCTTAACTTGTAGCTCATCCGGATGTGAAAGGAACTGGAGTGTTTTTGAACACGTGAGAAATAAAAAGAATTATTTCATGTTTTGAGATAAAGTAAATTATATCTCAATTGTCTAAACTCCTACTAATTAGTTAACACATCATTTTTGCAGATTCATACAAAGAAAAGGAATCGACTAACCTTGAAGCGCCTCCATAATCTAGTGTTTATAAAATACAATAGAGCATTGAGACGTCGCTACAACCACCGCAATATAATTGATCCAATTCTTTTAGACAACATTGATGAGGCTAATGAGTGGCTAACCGGAGTCCCCGAAAATTGTGAAGATGAAGAAGTATTTGAAGGCGACTCCGATTTCACTTGGGGTGATGTTGTGGTTGGTAGTGGAGTTGGGGAGGATCCTTATGGTTTTAGGAGATATACTCCAAGTTCAAGCTCTATTAGGAAGGGAAAAAGTGTGGCTACTACAAGTCGATCCCTATCCCTAATTGATGAAGATGAAAGTGATCATGAAGATGAGGGGAAGAAGAAGATGACGAGCAATATGAAGATGATAGAGGAATTCAAGATTTTGACAATCTTGTTGTAGGAGAAGAGGAGTAGAAGAATAAGATGTTGATTGACTTCTAGTAATTTAGTAGCTTTGATTTTGCTTGTCCTATGGTTTGTGGATGGTTTGTGAATGATTTGGTGGTACCTATTACCCACTTTTAAGTATTTAAATTAATGTTTTTGATTATTTATAATTTTACATTATGTTTTTTAAGAATTGCGCTTCACTTTAATAAAGCGTGCGCTTCGCTTTTGAAGCGAGGCGAGCCCTTGTCGCTTTTTTGCGCTTTGCGCTCTCCAAAACACTGCATTAAACTATTCTATAGCACATTTTTCAGTGAAGTCTGCAACACTAAAAGCATATCCCTTATAGATGATAGTTTTTTAGATTACAACCAAATATACTATCAACAAAGACAGAACATCTTTGTCAAAGCACTTTGCATCTTTAAAACACCCGAGCCCCAAGATGACTTACGACCTTATTCAAAACACTTGAGATACTTATATGGAGGGGATATATTTGGTTCTTTTTTAAGGCAATAATTTTAATAAATATTAGCAATCAGAAATGGCTAAAGCTATTTAAAACAAAAATATAAATGTTGAGCTACATGTTGCTCTTTCCTCTTTGTTTGCAAAGAACAAAGTGTATGCATTCATTTTATTTATTTTTTTGAGCATTCATAACTTAGGGAAAAGCTGTGAAATTTACTTTATTTGCTGCTAGTTACTAGAGTAGATATTTAGTTGGATGAGAGGCAAAAGAAGATCAATCTCTTGTTCAGATAATGAAGTTTGGAACAGGAAGGAGCTCATACTTAATACCTATGCAAACGAGGGTTACTAGCCCAATGCTATAAAATGATATTTTATGGGAATAATTGGAGACAAAAATAAACCTAGAGTTGCAGGGCTCAAGATAGATGAAAATATGTAACCAAGGAAAGGTGAATAGAAACAAACCGGAAACAATAGAGGCTTCATCTTGAATGTTTTCATTAAGGCATTCACTTCAACAGATGGAACCTGAAAAAAGTGTCCATACCAAATCGGAATTATATGAATGAGAAATTTATTTGGCAGAAGAGACTAAACTAAGACAAACCACACTTAAGAGCGTCACATGACTGCTAGGAAAAGAATATCTTCTGCTGTAATGTATTGATACATTATATAAGCTACTTTGAAGAATTTCATGTGGCAAATTTAAATATGTTAAGCAATGGTGATCAAAGAGCAAATGATTTCTAGTAGAAATTAATAAATCTACTTTAAATTTCATATGGCAACTTAAATTCTGCTAAGCAATGTTGACAAAGATCAAAGGAATTCTAATTAAATGATTTCTACCTCTTGCTTTGAGCTCAAATTCGCTTCTGCTACCACTTACGCAAATAGGATGCAACCGTTCAAGTTACTATGAATACATAACCCAATGTGGATAGCAGCAGAGTGCAGCCCAAGAATGTTGTATAACTAGTAGCTATTTACTTCATATAGTATACCTGACACATGAGATGGAATTCTCCTTCCTCTGGATTGATGCCAAAATCTCCAGAAGCTTCTAAAGGAACATCACCAAACCAACCACTAGTATTATGCAAGAATATACGTTGGGCGCGAAAACATAAACTGGCAGACATGTCCTACATAAGAGAAGGAAAGAGATGAAAATGCATAAGGGCATCAACCATCATACATTTCAGATGGGCCATCAACACACTTCACCACACTTATATCTTTGTATTAGAGCATGTAGGACTATGAAAAAATCGTCATTTCAATAAAGCTACTCAAGAACAAAAATGACTACACAATTCACAAGTTAAGGAAGCAAATAACTAAAAGTACTTCCACTACTTGTAAGTTTAATAGCAGACAACTCCATACAAATAATAGACAAATAAATGTATGAGCTGTAAGAGATCATAAAAAACTGTTTGGTTTCCCACCTCCAATGCCGAAAGATAGCTTACCCAAAACCCAGAAGGAGCATCATATATTTGAAATGCCAACCCTGTGACATCAAGCTGCCCATGAAGATTTGGAAAACTTTCCCCCTTATCCATGCACATGTGCACCTATCACCAAATGATAGCAAACTCAAAATCGAAGTAATTGATCAGACATAAAATTAGTCAACGTATACGATCTTCCACAAAGGATAATGTCAACCATATCCAAGGATAACATACAAAAGGAAATATACATATTACTAATAAGCGCACATGCAAATATTTGGATCTGATAAAAGAAATCAGCAAAAGCAACCATGATACACACAGTCAGAATTTAGCTTTATGAATGATAACACGAGGAATTTCAGAACAACAGTATGCGTCCAGCTTTAGTTGTATGGGATGCGTGAACTATGGATCCAGCTTTAATTTAGCAAAAAAAAAAAAAAAAAAGCTTCACTCCTATCACAATGGCCAAGGCAAAAGGATTGTGCGTTAGGATAGTGTTAACTGATCTCCGACGTTCATTACTGGATCCTTTTTACTATATTTACCGTGTGAAATGAGAGAAGAGGTTGGAAGAGCATCAAAACAAATGTCCTACATCTATGTTCTTTTATAGATACTTTAAACAGTATACACAATTTATTCTTCCAATGGAACAGCGATACATATTTAAACATGTCATTGATGTGATTAGTTCCAATCTAACCAACTAAACAAACACAATCAACTCATCTTGCAATTGAGATGGCATAATGTGATAACGAACTGAAAAAGGTTTCCAGGACACATTCAGAGGGAATACCTCGCCACTAGCTCTTCCTTTTGACCATGTGATAGGAATTTCCAAAATTCTCTCGAAAAGCTGCATCCGAGATAAAGAACAATACATGACACATAAAACAGTAAGAAAACAAGCATTATTGCAGCAGCCTCCTGAGGACTAGGGATCTTTCAAATTTTACAAGTCAAGTAACATGGCAGTGCACCTTACCGGAACAAAGAGGTTCACAATCTTCAAATTCGCATGCCATTTCTGCTCAGACATATCAACATAAACATCTGTTGATAACCATCCACCATTGTCGGATCTGATGTCCGAACGCCACATCTTACAATTACCATTTAGTTGTACATGCACCCGTCCATAGTGGTTTTGAAACTTGACATGCCCCGTGACATTTTCCATCTCTCTATAAACATAGACAAAGATAATACTGAATGCATAGACCAGCATGAAATAAGCCTAAGAACGAGAAAAAGGATTGCCATTAAGATAACTCCAGTAGCAGATCATTCTCAACAAACAAAAAATGATAACTCCAGTAGCAGATCATGCACACATCAAGAATGTATCTCCCATCACCACAGCATTCAACAAGACCAATTGGCTTTTATCACTAAGAGGGTGTCTAGATTGGCTTTTAAGCTGGTCAAATCAGCTTTTAAGCTCTTTTTAGCTTTTTTTAGTGTTTGACAAGTCAAAAAGTGCTTAAAATAAGTTAAAAACTGCTTAAAACAAGCCAAGAGCAATAAGTTGGGCAACCCCAACTTATTGCTTTTGGCTTAAAAGCTATTTCTACTGAAAAGGCACTTTTTTTAAGCTAATCCAAATGGGCTCTAAGCTAGCCACTCAAAAAAAAAAAAAAACAGGTAAGAAAATAGATATCTAATATTCCCATTAACAAGTAACATCAAAAGAAATGCTGTCCAAGACAAATCAAAACAGACGAGGAATGTAAAATCCCCATCAACCAACTATACTGGGTGGAGCACGAGAGAGAGAAAGAGAGAGCGAGTAGGACAGAAAATATATTTTTTGATTGGTAAGAGTAGGACGTAAAATATTAAAAGGAAGAATTTCAAAATTAAAAGGAGATTTTACAAGAATAAGTATTTTGGGCAGGATTCAAAACCTTTAATCAGAATTCTTAGCTGTTTGGAAGCTTACCTTGGCTCTGTATCACCATAGGCAAGCAGCATCAATGAGCCCCCACTGAAATGTACAGAATCCAGAATTACTGGAACCATCTTTTCAACACTAGAGACATCTTTTCCGTCATCCCCATCAACAAGTTCAGCAACAATATCCTCCATTCTTGGAGTCATCTCAAACTTCAGCCTTTCCATAGGCTTTACAATTGAATTAGCCCCGAGCTGACCTAGATTCTTCACAAAAGAATACAAAGCTGACTTTGGGCTCCAGGACTGTAGAGTTTTTGATGGATGCTGCAGAGGTAATGGCTCAAGCACTGTAAATCCAGAACCACTAGAGGCATTGCCTTGTCGAATATCTGAAGTACCCCAATGAGACTGTTGTACCTGCTCCTCAGATCGATGTGAATCATCTCTGCTATTGGCACCCCTATTTATGATATCAGCTGCAATTTCTTCACTACTTTCTCCAGGCCCGTCAGCTGTTCTATCTCCCATGTTGGTGGAGGATAATTTTTCACTGACACTTAAAGCTTTACAAAGTCTAACCAAAGTAAAAAGAAATGGATCACGTAGAACAGCTAAACCATCAATGCAATCACTGCCGCATTTCTCTACAGGCAAAGGATATGTTCCCAACATTTTCTGACACATAAGATCAAGATGGCATGTTTCTACTTTGTCAGGAATTCCTTCACTTGAAGAACCACAATCGAACACGTTACGTTTTGCATTGCTGGAAAATAAGTTCCCCTCAGAATTATCTACAGGGTTTACAACTTGTTCAGATATTATTGGTGAAGAAACAGAGGGTGAAGTATCACCCTCGCTTTTGACAGGAAAAATTGCAGGATTTGCAACATCATAAGCCTCAGATGGCGGACAACATACACCAAGATTTGCATTTGATGGACCCTTGAAATACAAACAGGCTGCTGATGCACTACGCTCAAGAATTCTTCTTCTAGCTGCAAAACCAGCTGCAGATAAATCTCTCCCATTAGCCTTCTTGAATCGTTGTCTTAGCACGTCTGGTATGATTTTAGACCAAAACCTAGTCCCAGAAGGTGGAACTTTAGCACCAAATGTTTTCTCTAAATCTGCATGCTTCAAATCATATTCCCCTCCTGCATCCATGTGATGCTGATCTCTCCAGTGCAGTTTCTCATCCATACAAAAGAAGGACTCTGAAGTTACTATCCTCGCAAGAGTAGTTGCAGCATTCTTTGAGAAGTCATCATCTAATAGAAAAGAATTTCCTTCAGGAAGAAGATAACCCTTCTCAGCTGCTTCCCTTGCTGCAACATCTCTCTCCCTGGCCCAGCGAGTAGCTGCTTCCTCTCTGGCAATCCTCCTAATTTTTGTCCGCAAATCAATACCTTCCTCATCTGACAAACGGCTCAGCGGACTGCCTTCAGAGAAGGGCAGTCCAAGCCATGTATAGTTTTGCTTTTGCACTACCAGAATACTTGGATTGGACAAGACCGCATCAACCACAATCTTTCCCCTACTCAGACTCGAAAAAGGACGAATTCGCAGCTTAACAGTTGGTAATTCACCACAGGAGAACTCTTCACTATGAGGACCAAAAGAGCATGACTCTAATGTTATACTTAAAGGTGATATACTTCGAACCCTACCAAAATCAAGTTCGCGCTGAACATATTCACTCAATAATGCACAAACAGAAGGCAAAAGCTTTGCTTCAATGTAACTCTTTGCTTTCAACTGGCCATACCAGAGAAGTAAACACACCCCAGATATTACAGCACCAAAGATTGAACAACGGACAAAGAATAACCCTTCTTCCCAAACTGGAACTAGTGACTTCACCAAGCCTTTACTTCGAGCTAATGGCTCTCTCACGGAGCACATTAATGTACCACTTTTCAGTGCAAAACTCTTCCATAATAGCTCCACGTTTCTGCCACAAGAATGTGTGAATTTGACCCCTTGAGTTATCCAGTCTCCTTTCTTTAAACACCTACACTTGTAAACACCTCTTCTTGATGATCTTACTCCACTAATATAATTTCCGCTTTTCCTTCTGTTAAGGTCACATTGAAGCGGAAGCCCAAGAAAGGGGCTATGAATCTTAGTATGCATTATCTCCATATTATGAGTCTTCACTTGATATTTGACATGATTGCAGGGGACCAAGAGCCTACTCTTAGTCCCCTTAAAAGCTTCAAGCTACAAACCAGTTCCCAAACATTCAAAGCCTGGTCAAGCATAGAAGAAGATCAACACTTTTTTCATCACCAAATGCATAAGTATCAATATTTAATAATTCATGAGGAGACCAACTTCACTAGCTAAAAAACTTGGTAACGAATTACAAAAAGATTTTAGAATAGAGCATGCATCCCACTCTAATTGACCTGAGTTGATTTCCAAGGAATTTATAAAGAAATGGAACTTGGGTGGAACTCAACCTCATAGGCTAACTCTGTTCAAAGACTGTATAAGGAGGCAGATAATCCATCCCACACATGCCCATGATTGGACATCCAGGGCAACAACAACAACAACAACAATAACCCAGTATAATCCCACTTAGTGGGGTCTGGGGATGGTAGTATGTACGCATACCTTACCCCTACCCTAGGGTAAAGAGACTGTTTCCAAATAGACCACCGGCATCCTTCCCTCTAAGAACTTCCCACCTTGCTCTTGGGGAGACTCGAACTCACAACCTTTTGGTTGGAAGTGGAGGTTGCTTACCATCAGAGCATGGACAATATAACACGGCAGCCCAACATAGGTTAAACCAAGAATTGGAGTAGGTCTGGCTCTAATACCGCGTGAAGAAATGGACCTTGGGCTAACTCAACCATAAAGCTAGCTTCGGGATTGAGTCCGGCTCAAGGTCCATTTCTTGTCATAATTTATAACTAAGATGTTTGCACTAATATTTTTATTTTTTATATTCTTATATCTATACATAAGTGTTGTAGCTATGTACTTACTGAATTTCGTATGAAAGAGTTTAAAATGTGAAAAATAGAAAGCTGGCTGAGAAGTGGTCATATCAAATTTTAAAAATGACACAATATATGTACTCCTATTTCTTTACATTACTTCGACTTGTTTAAGGGGGGAAAACTTGCTACTTTAGAATAGGTCATAAACTTGGAGCAAATAAAATCAAAATTAGGTCAATTAAAATCGGAGATTGATAGAATACAAATTCTATTCACACAGCCTCTTAACTGAACAACATTGTTTCAAGCTATGAGCTTTCTTAGTAGAAAAAAAAGGCTTAGCAATATTAAGAGTTTCACAATTCAGAAAACTGAAAATGAAAGAGTGTATCCAGAATTAACATGAGTTCAAGGAGTTGAGTCTTACTGTGTATAAGCACATAAAATATGTAGTTAAGAACTTTACTGAGGCAAATTCAATGAGGGCAGAATCCAAAACAGGAAACTCTTTGTTGTTATTTTTCAAATTATTGTGATGAATCTTGAGATTGCGTGTGGCTATCGTTTTTTTTCAGTACGCACAAGGGGAAAAAAAGAGAGTTTTCGAGGAAAGCGTGGGGCGTGGATTTGATGAATTGCTTTGGCTCGCTTGGCAGTTCTGAAAGGAATGATATTGCAGATTGCACTGCAAGTCCTTTCAACTATTTCGAAATGTGCAATCTAGTCCTATAACAAATCAATTTACTTCTCAAGGTTTCGTTTTTGTTCCTCTTCTACCTCCTCCTTTAACAAGCAAGAAAACATTACTGTCTCTGATGTTCTTCTTTGTTTTTAATACTATGTTTGTATCACTGTTCTATGTCGTTTTATAATATATTATATTGTATTGTATTGTGTTTTACTTTAAAAAGTGTGAATAGGAAATAGAAGAGGCACCTTTGAATTGCACATCTTTATCTCACCCTTCCTTTGTCTATAAATTTAGAGGCTTTGCCTCATTTTTCAGATATAGAAAAATCTGAAAATTTCTCCCATCTATTCTATATATTATTGCATTATTTTCAAATAAATATAAGTGTCAAGTGTGATTTGCTCCGTCTGTTGAGTTCGTTGAAATTCTGTAATTTTGATTGTCAGTATTACAGAATAGTTATTCCGTTCTATCCTAGGAGTAATTAATCCAAAACATTGGCCAACAGTGAGGGGACTAAATTCCTTAAGGATACACAAGCAACTTGTGGGCGCGAAATTATTTTTTCTGATTTGTTTATTAAACTAATGTTTATCTGCTTCTCTTATTTTCTGATTTCGAACACAGATTAACAACAATATTAAGAAATTTAATTTGTTAGTTTTGTTTATAACGGCTTCATGAGAAAATTGTGGTTGATTGTTTGCCGGAGAGATAAACGAACAACGGAACAAGCGAACATTGTCGAATGGTCCTTGGCTAATTCTGATGATGAAAAATCTAGTCAATGATGATGATGAAACGACATGTCTAATGCAAGTCATGGAATGCAATCTACTTGATCGATTTGCATGAGGATGAGTAAATTAAATTGCATCCAGTTTTCTTTTTGGTTCTTTTTACTAAATAATGCATGCATATGGTTTTGTGGATCACTTGTACCGAATTCTGATTCTCTGTCTCTATTTTTGTTTGATATAATGATTGAATTAAAGTCGTTTGACGTGAACAGTTACAAGATTTATCTACTCTTCTTTGTATAGAGTACATATGAAAACCAGTCTAAGATAAGTTTCTAATTTTTTGAATCTTGAATTTTATAAAGTTGAATGGCATGTTGTATATCATGTCTTTCTCGCAAGTGTATTAATGCATCCATTACTAACGTCGCAAATAATGGATTCTCAAAGAAAATAGATGTTAATTATCGTGAAGTCCATAACGATGGCTCAAACATGAAACATGAAATAGAGAATCCAACAATTCTCCTTGGAAATGAATTGACAAACTGTGATGGAAGACAAAGTCGATTCCAATGCAAATAAGAAGGAAGTAGTATCAAATCCTGGTTCTGCTTTTTCTACTCTACTTATTGGTTATGTATTTATGATTTTCTAATCTTTGTGGTCTGGTAATATTTCAATTGATGAAATTCATTTGAAATAAATGTTAGTAGAGGGCTAACTTTGTGACGATCTTGAAAGAATATTTTCAAGGTTGTAAGTATAAATTAGGCTTACACTAAATACTTGAAAATAGTTTTAAAATCATGAATATAATATATGTAAAGATATTACATATATTTGTTTGATAAGAAAATATATCAAATTGTTGAAATATTTAGGGGTTATAATTGTTTAGTTGGAAAGTCATTTTAAAAGAAAATCAAAATACTTGTGATTTTCTATCTCTAGTTTGGAGAAAATTACAATTCTCGTGATTTTCTATACTCGTTATGGAGAATAAAATCTTCAAGATTTTCTACTCTTGCTTCGAGATCAAAATTTGTGTGATTTTTTACTCATTTGTTGAGATTAAAGTCTTCGTGATTCTATACTCATTTGTCAAAAATTAAAGTCTAGCCTTTAGTTATTTTAAGGCATCGACGCACTCGGAATTTCATTGGAGTCCGTTGTCTTTTTTGAGTAAGACGAAAAATTTGTGGCACCTATCAGAGAACCATGAGACTAATCTTGATAGGGCGGCTATACGGCCGGTCAGCTTCTGCACCTGCGTCTTGCTGGTCAATTCTCTGGTATTCCCTCTATAGCCTTGATTTGGTCGCGGTTGACCTCGACGCCTCTTTGCGATACTAGGAAATCGAGGAGCTTTCCCGAGGTTACATCGAATGCGCATTTCTCGGGGTTCAATTTCATGTATAGCTCCTGAGTATGTCGAAGGCCTCCCTCTAATGGTCGATGTGGTCTTCATTTCTTTTCGACTTGACCAACATGTCGTCTATATATGCTTCCATGGTTTTGCCGAGTTGTTCTTTGAACGTTTTGGTCACTAACCTCTAATATGTCGCCCCTACGTTTTTCAATCCGAACGGCATAACCTTGTAGCAGTACGTCCCTTGATGGGTGATGGAATTGGTTTTTTCCTGATCTTCTTCCTCCATGAAGATCTGGTTGTAACCCGAATAGCCGTCTAGGAAAATTAATAGCTCGTGCGTGGTCGTTGCGTCGATGAGTTGGTCAATATGAGGCAGTGGGAATGAATCTATCGGGCATGCTTTGTTCCGATCTGTGAAGTCAACGCACATCCGCCATTTTCCGTTTTTATTTTTTACCATGACCGCGTCGGCAACCCATTGGGGATATATTTTGACTCACTGATAGAGCCATTCTCAAGCAATTTTTCCACCTCCTCGCGGACAGCATAATTTCTGCAATATTGATCCTACCAATTCGGAATCCTACTAATTGCCTAATTGGTATTACGTATTGTTGCGGAGCTTTAGACGACTAATAACAATGAATAGAACAAATACCACCATTAACATGAAGTAGGCACAGGAAAGCTTACATTCAGAAGTATCAATTTTCCTCACTGAGTTGCTCTTGTCTTGCAGTGACCTTGATTTTAGCTATCAAACATCTCTTTATATCGTTGCTGCTTATTTTCATTAGAGGTTGGTGTCATATGCAGAACAATAAATGCAAGAGAATAGTCGTATGCTTTTAAAAACGGGATACCGGAGATGACAATTAAGCCATTCAGATGCAACCCTTCAATATGATGTTTGAATAGTCACATCTAACCAACACTAGCCCTTGGCAATGCAATCGCAAACACTTTTGCAAAACTTAGAATAGATGGCTTAGAGAAGTCATTGATGTTCACTTTCACATTGTGGTTCTCAATTTACATGATGATAATGTCCAACACAAGCTTGCACGCATTTCAATTAATTCGGCGGACTCCTGCCATTTTCCACCAATAGGGATACCAAACAACCTGTTCACCAGTCTTTTGATGACTTTCTGAAAAACAATCTCATCACAGATATGTGTTCCCATCCTTTCCTTGTTATCTAAGACAGGAATGATTAGGAGTTCACATAACCGGCTAAATAGAAAAGAAAATGAATTAACAGGCGAAGATCGTGCTCCATTCAATTGAAAAAACCAATAGTTCTCTATCCGAATTCATTCCATCAAAACCTTAGTTAAACAGACACTTTTACACAAGCTTACTTTCCAGATCCAAATACGAATTATCACACAGCAAAATTGTCCAGCCAAACATTTCTTTCTTCTACTTTTTCCTCATTTCTTTTTACTTTCTAGCCTAAGCTCCAACAACTAATCCATACTTTTTAAAGACCAAAACTAGAGCCCTTATCTTATTCTGCATCAGCCAAAAACAATAGTATACCAAACTGTTTGGAACTCGGACCATTGACGCTAATCATTCCACGCTGGGGTAGAATTTATCGCATGGGCTGCTGGTTGTAATGGTTCTTCTCTTTCTTCTTTGCTGCAGCAAGCTTGGCACTCCTTGCAGCAGCCTCTATTGCGGCAGCTCTAGCAGCACCATCTGTCTCTTTACTGGATTTCTTTTTCTTTGCTGAAGCTACCCTTTTCAGCTTCTCCTTCACATCTAGTGTTGATGCATCTTCTACTTGTTCAGCTCCTCCTCCAGTTTCCTCTGGACCAATAGTGGCATCTGAGCTGTTGGGCTGATCCTCTGATTCCTTCACCTCCTTGGATGCTTTATCCTTCTTTTTCTTCTTCTTTGCATTTTTCGGCTCTGTAACCACCCCATTTTTCTTTTCTGCATCCTCACCTTGCTGAGACTCTTTCTTCTCGTTGGCAACAGCTGTAATTATACAGAAACGTTTTGGAAAATCCACCTTCAGATACCCATAGAGTCAAACTAGTCATCTAAACCACAAGATGACCAACAAGTGCTAACCAAAAGAATAGAAGTAGACATGTTTAAAGAGTCTGATAAAATGTTAGGGAACGGATCAGTCTTAAGGAGGTGAGATCAATTTCATCGCCCAACTTCAATTATTAATTTACTAAAACGGAACGGATAGACTGCTGCTGCCATCAGAATAGAGGCAAAAGAATTACCAGGTAACTCGTCCGGACCTTTCTCTGTTTGTGCAACCCCAAAATCAGCTAAAAGTGCCTCCAATTCAGCAAGCTCTTTTTTCCTTCTCTCTTTCTTTGATAGCTGTCTCTCAGCTTCTTTAGGAGCTGGCGGAGCTTCTATCTTTTGGTCCACTGGCCCAGCATGTTCTGGAACCTCAGGTTCGTGCTCATGGTCCTCCTCCACATCTTCATCTTCATCATCATCGAGAAGTTCTTCTTCGCTCTCCGTTTCCTGCAATTCAACCTTCTCAACTAAACGATCAGTATATGTGCGATACTGACTCAGAGATGTGTTCAAATTTTTATGGCTACCAAAAATTGCAATTACTTGTGTGCTTATTTACTTCCTTTTCCTTCTCTATTCTCTTTCTATCCCTCGTGAAAGAGGGATTTATCCCCGAAAATTGGAGAACAAATCAACACATAAAACATACATATGAGTAAGGCACCAACAGAACATTAAATCATTAGGCAATATGAACACACTTAAAGAGTATATTACATGCAGGGAACAAACTATTAACTTGTGAATCTCCTGTGCTAAAATAGAACGGAAAATCCTAGTTATTTTTGCAGCCACAAGCACCAAAAATTCGAATTTTAAAAAAAGACAATTCTTGGGACCTAAAATCACATAAGGAAGTCGCCTGAAAAGACCAACAATTAATAAATATGGACTTAACTGATCACAGAATACGATGGAAACCGTCATTCATATATGCATATCAACTAGTTGGAACTTCAAATTAAGGTCCGGTTGTTATTGTTTCACTTACATTATGTCGGGATTTTGTGAGTTTTCTTAGCTTGGTCAGAAAATAGCATGTTAGTATAGATATAAATGTGATATAAGACTTCTATTTTAGAGAACAACAAGACATATTATTTCCTATTGAAATTGACCGACTCTGAATAAAGCAAACCCGTGGGAGGGTGGGTGTCTAGCTTGGAGAAAAGGGATTCAATCAAGTCCACTTTGCTACAATATTATACAGCGGAAATAGGGTAAGCTATTGAATCCCCGAGACATTAGGAAAAATTCTAGTGAAGGGGCAAAGGGGTTCAGAATTGCTCTATGTTTCAAATACCAAATAACATTTCTGAATACACTGGAGCAAACCCCAACTAGTTCAGGATAGAAGCATAGTAGAGTATAAATTATGTTTTCATAAGTGAACCCTAGTTCATACTAATTACTTAATTGTAGAAAACACAACACTATCTTTGCTTGTTTCATCGACTTTTTCAACGGCTTCCCAGCTATAATCATGAATCATCGAACTTTTAATAAATAACATACTATTATCAAAGAGATACAAATAAAATCTATCACACTGAATCCATGACATAAAATTCACAACACCCATAAAAAAGCAGGTATAAAAGGGCAAGTACCTCAACAGGTTCAGCCTTCTTTTCAGACTCATTCGAACCCAAAAAAGACTGAAGAGGAGCAGTAGTAGCATAGTAATCATCATCATCCTCGTCATCAACATCAGCCCAGGATTTTACAGTCAACGGCGCTGGAGCCCACAAAACTTCCGGCTCCTGTTCCTTCTTCGATGACGAACCTTTACTACTCTTAGATTCTTTATCAGAAGACTTCTTCTTCTTCCTTAAACTATCAAGCGCCGCAAATACATTCGAATTACCCCCCATCATTTCTACCTATTTTTTTCAATAAACCCAATTTTCCTAATTTAAATTGGGATTTCGTTCTTCTTCTTCTTCCTCTTCTTCTAAAAAATGATAGAAAAAAGGGCAAAGCAAATAAACCCTAAGGTTTGCACTTCAGCTTCACAAATGGAGAATGATGGATTTGTTAAGATAATACTTTTAGGGTTTTGGAGAAGCTATTGATGGAGAAATGGGGTTCATTAGTAGATAACTGGATGAGAGATGAGAAGAAAGAGAAGTTTATATAGTTGTGGTCTATTACAATTGCTGCATTACATTTTATATTTTTAGTGGAGAGACACGGATTTTATGTATGATATCAATTTTGTACCCTGATAATTTAACTAATTGTAATTGTAACCTCTCTACAGACTACAATGTAACTTATATATTCCACTACTATTTTATTATTTAAATAGTCACAGTCTCACATAAAAGATTGCAGTTGCAAGATCTTTGCAATTTATTTTCATTTTTTAAGTGTTAATCGCCATACTTATTTATTGGTGTGAGGTAGCAATTAAAATAATTAATATATTCACAATCAAATTCATATATTATTATCATCTAAAATAATTTTCTTGAAGGTAGTATGATAAGGTAGGTAACATGCAAAATGAATATATAAGATACGAAACTCATCATCATCTCGTAAAGTCATTGACATTAATGTGTTACTCACCATATTTACTTTTTATATAAATTAATTCTAAAATTACTTACACCATCTCGACTTTTTAATTTTTATTTTATTCCTATCATAATTAAAATTCTTGCTTTGCGCATGTGTTGCAAGCTCGTGAAAAACATGTCATTTTAGCGTATTTTGACAAAATTACCTTGTGTAATTAGGAAAAGAAGGAAATTTAGATTTGATCAAGGGGTGGACTGGTTATAAAACCATTTAGAAACCAAAGTAAACTTTTGAGGGTCTTTTAGAATAATAAAAGTCTATAAGGACCAACAACAAAAAAATGTATTTTGGGACTATTTATTGATTTACTTAAATTTGCGTTTTTTACGTATTTTTGCTTACATATATCACAAATAGAATGTTAAACTCCAACACAGACATGACTGATTGTCTGATTCTACGGAATAAACTTCATCAATCACAACTAATACATGATTATAAGTTATATCATGAAAAGCTCACTTTTAACTAATATACATGTATATTTTTTTTAGCGAAAGGCATTAATATATAATAATTATTTAATAAGTATATCTAGATATTTAAATTCAACTTATAGCATTCTTGATATAACACAAAACAGTATCAATAATAATCATATCTAGATATTTAAAGTCAATTTTTAACATTCTAGATATAGCACAACAGTATCATAGCATCCCTTCACCAAAAATTGATGTTTTATATAGTAGTTGTTGAACTTTAACGTAACTATTCTTCCACAATTTCATCTAGCTTTTTTATTTTCATGCTAATGGTAAAAATGCAGCAGCAAAGAACAGTTTTAGGCACTAGCAACAGTAAGAACTATTCTTTTCTTCCCATTTTTACTGTAGAAAGTTAATATAGACTCTAATGACAAAGTTAGGAATACAAGAAATTCATCTCAATCTTTTTCGTTACAAAATTAAGTTATACATACAAGGTCAAAAGTAAATATACATGACATATTTGATTTCTTAGTGAAATTCTGACCCCAAATCTACAACTATGCAAGAACATGAGCTATTCTTTCTGTTCTGAGAGGAGATAAATCAACGGATCTTTCCAATTCTTTGAAAAGCTTACGGAGAACAATCATTACATATTATCAAAAAGCACAAATCTATTATTCAAATTTTGTACTCCTTCCGTTTAATAAGAGTGATTGCTCTAATGGTAAGCAATCTTCACTTCCAATCGAGAGGTTGTGAGTTCGAATCGTCTAAAATAATTTAAAGTTAAAGTTGAATTATTTTAGTAAGTTGTAATAAAACTTCTCAAAAGTACTATGAGCAGGAATAGTCTTCTGGTGAAGTTGACATGCTCTACTTTAGACTGTCTAAAAAGGACTAAAAATAATCAATATCAAGGACGACAAGGATGAGGTATGAGATTATAATGGAAATATCTCTTTCCATCTTTAACAAATTTGGAAAAAGGTCACGTTGATATAATGATAAACATGGACACATCAGCTGCAAATTTTGACTAAACATAGAAATTCAATAATTTGGTCTCTCTGCTTTTCTTGACATTGACCCTCAAATCTTCCACTCTCTCATCTCCATAAGCTTCATCTGCATTTTCTACACCCAATCTGTTTCACAGGAGAATATATATGAATCTATTATTCATATATTCTTCTTAAATCAATATCCTCCACACAAACTTAGTGCATTACTAAGCAGATACAAGGGTGCGAGTAAATTGTGGATACGCGCAAGGTCGTAAAAAGTGTCCTCTTCTATTATGTACCACAATGGACAAGCTGTTGGAATTTGTGGGTATCTCAAAAGAAAGTGTTCTTTATTTTTATCTATTTTATTTCAATAATAAAACAGTCAAACTAGTTGTTAAGTACTAGCCGTTAATTAGTTGTTGGTGTAATATCTATATAAATATGCTCGTTGGAGAGTTAGGCCTCATTTGTTTGCATTTAATGGAGGTCTGAATCTTAATCATTCAGATCTCAGGCATTAAGTGCGTTTGTTTTTAAAGTCTGAATCTTAATTATTCAGATCTTAATCATTAAGTGTGTTTGTTTTATTTACTTAACAACCACTTAATGAGTCTGAATAGGTCTGTATGATTAAGATCTGTAACAGAGACTTAATTTCATTAAGATGCTATCACATATTCATTATTAATTGCCGTCACCGCCTACCATTATCAACTACCACTATGCCGCCACCACCACCATACTCAACCACCGCCGGCACCGCCGCCGCCACCACCACCACGCCACCATCATCCTTAATCATAGCTTCCACCATTATCGACCATCACCATCCACCATCCCACCACTCCGACCACCATCATTGTCACTCGCATTCAACATTTATCCAACTCAACTACCACAACCAACCACCTCATCACCATTAACAACCGCAGTCAGCACCGCCTATCATTATAACCTACCACCACATTCCTCAATCACAAACCACCACTCGCCGTTCTTAACTATCACTACCTACCACCACCATCATCAATCATAATTGCCACCACTACCAATCACTACTAGCTACTAGCATGAACCACCATTATCAACCAAAACTACCACCAACCACCGCCTTTAGTCGGCATTCACCCATTAACCATCACTACCAACAACTTTCATATTTTAAACTATATATTTTATTGATAGAATATTAGATTTTTTTCAAATAAAGATAAATTTTATGCATTCAGATGTTAAAAATCAAACAGTCTTAATTTTTGGTATTCAGATCTTAATACACATCTTAATATATCTAGATGTGTATTCAGATTCAGATGACTTAATCTTAATACACATCTTGATATTCAGATATGTATTCAGATTCAGACGTCTTAATCTTAAAAAAAACAAATGAGGCCTTAAAGACATACTTTCTAACATAATTTTCTGAAGCTTCCTCTTTCTCCTATACGTTGAGTTTCTTTATTTAATTTTTGCTAGTTCTCTTTCCAGTTTAATAAGTAAAATAGCTCGTTGAATCCTCGAGAATACACCTAACTTTATTTTTTATTGTGTGAGCGAAATATCCTTAAGGAAAGTATTATTGATCTAATAAAAAATCTTAACACAAGCAGTAAAACACCCTGTACATCAAGAGGATCAATTAATGCTCTATTGTGGGCCGAGCCAGCCCAGGACTGCCCCGAGCCCGCGCGCCCACGGGCCAAATGGGCCTAACGATCTAGTTCAAATGGATCGGTCTCAAACGGTCTCCAAGGGCCACTGTGAGCCGGTCCTACCCAAAAAGATTGCGAGCCCTAGGACCGCCAGGCGGGCCTAGGCCGATTCAACCGGGCCCAACAGTAATTTTTCAAAAATTAAAAATTAAAAAAGGCCAACGAAAAGAAATTTAAAAAGTAGTTGTTGGCCTGCAATTTCAGCCGTTATGCATTTTAAAATTCATCAATCTTTCTCAAGCTCTCTCTAATTTTCTTCTATAATTGCTTACTTTATTATTGCAATTTTGTGAAAAATTATTAAGTTGGTGAACTGAAGTATCCAAGTCTTCAACGATATTCAATTTTCAAGAAGTTGTTCGTCAATTCGGTAAACTTGTTCCAACTCTTAAGTTTTAATATAATAATTTTATTTGTTTTAGTTTGTATAATTATAATTAAATATTTGGTGATAAGGGAAAATCTAAAATTGGTGAAACTAGTCGCCAAGCTACTACTCCTCCCCCGGCTCCCGACACATGTTACCCGTCCTCCTCCACCTGTTATTCTTGATAGTGATAACCCATATTTTCAATTTATCGATAGTCAATTTGTCCTTGATGTTGCACCAGGTCAATAACTAAATAATGAATACATGAATGCTCTTTATCCTAATGCAACTATTGATGAAATTGATGAGGAAAATGATGATTCAGATGAAATGCAACCGGATTTAGATGATAAACCAACTAGTCTTGTTGTTAATACAACTGATAATAATCCAAATGATGTCCCGTCCGACCCTCCTGTAGTAACCTTTAATTTTAATAGACAACCTTCTAGATGGCCCGAAACATCTCTTGTTTGGCATTTTTTTACTCAACATCTCTTGACGCATAAATATACTGGAGACCGTAGCGGTACAGGTAGTTTGACTAGACACATAAAGATCCACCCTAGAGATAAAGTTAGATATCTTTAAATGAAATCGCAAGCAGAGGGGACTAGTGTAGGTACTGAGGTTAATGAATTAACACCGTTGCTGGTGACATTTTATATTACGATCCAAATAAAGATCGTGAAGAATTAGCAAAAATAGTTATTGTTATGTGCGTATCCTATAGTGAGTTTTTAATCCTACTTATAAATGTTGGTCTCGTGCAACCGTAAAGAGCGATATTTATAAATATAAACATAAATACGAACAATATTCGCGCTATTTATTTACTCATATAGATTGTCGCATTGCTACTAGTACTGATATTGGCAGGAGCGGTTGACTGCGATTATCTTACTGTAACCACTCATTGGATTGATGAGTAATAGAAAATACAAAAACGCATTATTGCTTATAGAATAATTAATTCACGTCACACAGGTAAGTTTATTGCTAACACAATTGCAGATATTTTTGCATAGAGATAAAATAATGTTAATTTCAATAGACAATGCTTCTAGTAATACTAATGTTATAGGATTGCTTACAACTACACTAAATCCTGCATTTAGTAATTGTTTTCATGTTAGATGTATTTTTCATATTTATTATTTAATCATTGGTGATGGTACGAAAGTTCTAAATGTGGAAACTGAAAAGGTTAAAATGGCTCTTAATTGGCTTTTTTATTCAAACCGTAGAGGTAGACAAAAGAAATATTTTAAAAAATATGATGAATTTGGCCTTAAAGAAAGAAAGGTTCTTAAAGCTTGTCCGACTAGGTGGAACTACATGTACGGAAGTTTAGTTGTTGCATATAAATATAGAAACTCAATAAACGCAACGTTTAATGCTCGTGTTGAAGGTCATGATGATGATGAGCACCTTACAAATCAAGATTGGGCTAATGTTAAAATTTTTGTAGATGTTTACAATAATTTCATGAAGCTACAAATGATTATTTGGACAATATTATCCTACAATTTTTAACTGTTTAGTTTATATTGCAGCACTTACCAGTTTGTTTACTGAATTTTCAGAGGGTGGAAAAATTATCAACTTTCCATTAACAATATGAAAGATAAGTTTAACAAATATTTTTTTCCTATCCCCATATTTATGGTATGGCTGCTATGTTAAATCCTACCATAAAATTATGAGGTCCTCACTTCTGGTATACACATATTTATAACGCTTTAGATCTTTCATATGAGGAGTTTGCTACACTTGTAGAAGCAAAAGCCTCAATTAAAATTAATGCTCAAATAATTTATAATGCTTATCAACTAGCCTTAGATCATGCTAGACCAAATGTTCCAACTCCTACTAAGTGTAGTTCGCAATCATCTAAAAGAACTGCGGGCGTAAGAGCACTTAGTTCTTGGACGGAGTTGAGAGTTTCTCAAGGTGATAATATTAGTAATACTTCACAACTAAATGAGCTTCAAGTTTATTTGTCGCAGGGACTTGCACCAGAGAATCCCTACGACTCCTTTGATGTTTTGGAATGGTGGAAGGCCAAAGAAAAATACTATCCGGTTCTTTCAAGGGTCGCTCGAGATATTTAAGCTTTCAAGCTTCAACAGTGGCATTGGAAAGCGCTTTCAGTCAAGCGAGACTTCAAATCGGTGATCATAGAGCATCTATGAGGGATAGCTTAGAAAAATCAGTACTCTTCAGAGATTGGATTCGTTCGGAAACAAAAAAATTTGGACTTGCTGAATTACAATCGTTGAACCGGAGATAGACGAAGCTTATGAAGAAATGATAGTGCAACTTGGGGAGGATGTTGCTTCACTCGGAAGCGATGATGAACAAGCTTCTTATTCGCCACCACCAACGGAAATTCCTCCGAACCTTAAAGGATTTATTAAATTTGATAGAGATACTATGTAGACTAATATATAACTTGTACTTTGACACATCTTTTTTAGTTTTTTACCTTTTAATGGTGGTATTAGCACCTTGTTGTGCTCATTCCATTGGGGGGCGGAAGACTAAGAAAGATATTACCTTTTAATAAAAATTATAATACATTCCCTTGAACATTTATTTGTAATTTCTTTTGTGTTTAAACTTGAATTAGAAGATTTAAGTCATAATTATATAATATAATTTATAAAAAATAATATAAGTTAATATATATATAAATTTACAAGAAAATACCTTAGATAAAAAAAAGTCCGGGCCATTTAAGCCCATGGGCCCGACCCATTTAGCCCGAGACCATGTGGGCTTAGGCCCACATCGGTCCGATTCTATCAATTATGACTGTTTGGCCCGTGACCGCCAGAGTTCGGCCCACATAAGCCTAGGCCCGTTTGGCTCAATTAGGCGTGGACCCGGCCCACAATACTGCATTGGGATCAATGGCATTAAAAAAATTAAGTTATCCTTGGCTCCACATACTTCATGATGCGTTTGGCTCATATATATATTGCACCTCTCTTCCTTCCTCTCAAGTCCAAGGAAAAGAGCCTTTGCCTGATCACTCTCTGGGTATGGGTGGCAACACCTATTAGGTCCACCCCATTCCCATATGTTTTGAAAATTTTAGGCTCCCGTTTTGCCATAGATTTTGATTTTATTTTGTCACAAATTAAATTAAAAATATTATTTATTTATGAAATATGATCAAATATTGAGGGAAAAAAATTCAAAAAATTTTAAGTTCCAAGAAACTAATTTGGGATAGTCGTTTGGTGAAAATTTATCTTTCACTCACAAAACTTCAACTTGTATTCAAATACAATAAATCCATTACCCAAATGGTCACTCAACTATGTCAAATTATCTTCTAAAGTTATTTTTTTTTGTTTATAACAACAAAGTCACTCAACTCTGCCTATAAAATGGAGATAAAGCTTCAAAAGATCTAGTCAACTTTCAAATATTATTTTTCAACACAACTTCAAAAACATTTTTTTTCAAGTGTCAGTTAAATCTACGTCCAAACGCCAGCTGGATATTATGAAGCTTAATCACCCTTTTATAAAGTACGGTCGGTGTGAAAGAGCTTATATCCTACAACATACTACTCTCTTAGTACTTAGAAGGTTCTTGTCTACATATACGTAGAAGATGTCTCACTTATTTCTATATTGTTTTCTCTTTCTGTGAGCTTACTCGACCTTCTGAGAGACCAGATTCCCCAGCACATCCTGGAATGCCCTAGTCAAGATATATTTTCTTGCATTTCCTGTGTGTCTGCCATACTATTATATATACAGAGAAGGAGCCACAATACATATTTGTGGGTTCGGTTGAACTTAATAATTTTGGTCCAAACTTTATATTTGTCTTCAGAAATTCATCGAATATGTACAAATTCTTAATTTTGAACCTAATAACTTAAAAGAACTAAAATTTTGAACCTAATAACTTCAAATCCTGATTCAGCCCCTATTAATTACTATCAGACTCTCCGTAGCATAAAAACTATCCACCTTGTCTGAAATAAACACTGGTTCGGGTTCATGCCGGGGCGATCTACCACAGAAGCTATCCACTTTATTTGAAGGATGGTGAAAAAATACAGGGATAAGAAGAAGGATCTCCACATGTTATTTATCGACCTCGAAAGCGTACGACAAGGTTCCTAGGAAGGCCTTATGGAGCTGCTTAGAGGCTAAAGGGGTACCGGTTGCTTACATTAGGTTGATTAAAGACATGTATGATGGAGCTAAGACTCGGTTTAGGATAATATGAGGCGACTCCAAGCATTTTTCGATTGTTATGGGGTTTCACCAAGGGTCTGCGTTCAGCCCTTTCCTATTTGCCCCGGTGATGGATGCCATAACGCATCATATTCAAGGGGAGGTGCCATGGTGCATGTTATTTGCACATGACATAGTCCTAATTGACGAGACACGATGCGGCCTCAACGGGGGGCTAAAGGTTTGGAAACATGCCCTAGAGTCAAAAGGTTTCAGTTTGAGCAAGAAGAAGACGAAATACCTCGAGTGCAAATTTGGGGCCAAGCCAGCGGAAGCGAGAGTGGAAGTGAGGCTTGACTCTCAAGTCATCTCTAAGAGGGATAGTTCAAGTACATTGGGTCAGTTATTCAGGGGACCGGGGAGACTAACGAGAATGTCACACACCGTATAGGAGTGGGGTGGATGAAGTGGAGGTTAGCGACTGGAGCCTGTGTGACAAGAAAGTGCCACCGTGTTGTATGAGACCGAGTGTTGGCCGGTTCACATATCCAGAAGATAAAAGTTGTAGAGATGAGGATGTTGAGGTGGATGTGCGGGCATACAAGGATAAATGGAATGAAGATATTCGAGAGAAGGTAGGTGTGGCCACCATGGAGGACAAGATGCAGGAAGCAAGACTCAGATGGTTCGGGCACATTGAGAGGAAGAGCACTGATGCACCGGTGAGGAGGTGTGAGCGACTGGTTGTGATAGGCACGAGGAGAGGTAGAGGGAGACCTAAGAAGTATTGGGGAGAGGTGATCAAGCAGGACATGGCGCGACTTAGGATTACTGAGGACATGGCCCCTAACAAGGAATTGTGGAGGTCGAGCATTAAGGTTGTAGGTTAGGGGGAAATTGTGAATATTTCTACAGTGCTCCAGAGTGAGACTATCCAGTTAGGAGTTAGTCTTATGATGCTACTGATCAACTACTGATGATGGGCTTTATCTGTTGGTTATTAGTATAATTTACATCCTTTTCGTATTTCCTATATTTCTTATATTGCTGTTATTTTGTTATTTTATGGTATTATATGTTATGTTATGGATTCTATGTTATTTATATTATTTTATTATGAGTCTATTGATAGTACTAATATATCGTCTCGTATTGCCTTCTCGAGTCGAGGGTCTCCTGGAAACAACATCTCTACTCATCGGGGTAGGGGTAAGATCTGCATACATATTATCCTCCTCCATACTTAAACAACACGAAGAATGGGATATATATTGTCAAAGCAACTTATCTTCTATTATCAAACACTGGTCGTTACATAGATGGTTGGTCATGGAAAGTTAAATCTTGTTATAAGGTGGTTGTATTCACATGGCTGGTAGTAAGAAAACATACTTAACTCAAGAGAACCAGAAAAGGAGGGGATTCCAACTTTGTTTTAGATGTCTTTTATGTGGCAGGGAATTGGAAACGAACAGCCACTTATTCCTTCACTGCCCTATTACTAGTCAATTGTGGCAATTGTTCCTTAACATTGTTGGGCTAAGATGGTCTATGCCAGCTACTAAATATAGCGCATGTCTACTATGCCGCTATATATGTTCTCTTTTTTGTCAACATTATCTGTAACGATTTCTTTCTTTCAATCATATAGTTCCAAATGTTTATGCATAAACATTTATAATTAAGTAAACTTACATTTTATATTACAGTTAAAATGTTGAATATTTCATTTATGAAGAACTTGGGTCAGTTTGTAAGGAACTAGCGTTATTTAAGGTAAAAGTGGAGTAATGTTTTGGTTTTTTCATTTTAAGTCAAACATAATTACCTTATTGGTTTAACCAATAAACCGACCAATAATTCTAACCCAATATTATACCAACCTGTATTTTATCGGTTGATTAACGGATTAGTATATTTTAAGGTCGATAACCGACAAATTAAAATCGACAAATTAAATTAATAGACATAAATATCCAATCAATATGCCCAATAAGTAACTGTGAAAGCGGAAAGTGTGAGGGGACGAAGAAACAGGGTAGAGATTTTTTTTTGTTTTTGTTTTTTGTTATTTATAATTTATTCTTATTCTAGTATTTTTTTTAATCAAATAATTCATTCACGTGCCTAAGTAACAAGATTTGCACACATTTTAGCCACGTCAATTATGTTCTTGCGATATAAACACAGTTAACCATCAAAGTAATTTATTACTAAGCAAATATATGAGTTGGACTGTTTATACGACAAAATTTGAGTTTACATACCGAGATGACAAATAAATACAAGCTTAAATGGCATTTAGGTTATCTTACTTTTTTAAAAAGAGGTTATAATTTTATGTACGATTCAAATTTTTGAGAGCTTGCCACGAGAAATAAAAACATCATTATTTACCAAAAATATACTACTTACTACTTGCCCTCCAGCGTGACTCAAACCTTCTAAGGCATTAGCCTACTGTTTCACTTGTCAATCAACAACCTTTAAATCATTTTTACCACGACATTTGAGCCGGAGCTTAAGACAGGAAGAAAACGTTCCAACACATGCCATATTTTCAACAAAAATTAAATAGTAATATATCTGAACCAACTTGTATGCCTTCCATCATATATAGGATAACTTTACATGTTATATTTCTTTAAAAGTGGAGGTGTCTAAGCTAGTTTGTGAACACCTCGACTATCCAATCAAATATTTGCTACCTTGCATCAATACAAGTAAAAGATAATTCCGATAATCAAAATTTAGGCGGACGAGAAGAAATCACCTAATACTTTATGCGTGTAATGAAATTTGAGCTAGTCTCCAAAATTTGCATCTACTTCATTGGTCATTAGATCACACTCGTAGCCCGTGGGGACACTCCGAGCACATGCATTAGGCTATAAAACAGATTCAAAGATCGATACTTTAGAGCCTTAAGATATTGAACATATCTTGTCATCGTTCCTATAACATGTAGAACGTCGTTGACGAAAAATGAAGTGTTAAAACTGAGCTTCTAAGCATAGAAACGTGTCAAACTATTAGAACCGATAAAAATGTGATATAAAATGTAAAGCAACGAGAACTTGATTGTTGCACTTTCTAAATTGTGCGTTATATATTATCATTTCACATAAATCTCTGCTATTTTACTAGTATCACGTCCTAAATAGTGAAATTATACCCACTCTGGTTTCTTCGCAAGCAACAGCAAGAACGCATGAAAAAGACAGTAAACTACGAAGGGCACTCAATAATTATCTTAAATTGGTAGGTTTATATGATCATTTTAAGTGTTGATACTCCAAGCTCAGTACAGTGACGTTAGATGTTTAATTATCCCGCGTAATATTTTAACACATCACTAAATCCGTCTGGTTCAGTCTTTTTTTTTTTTTTTGGCTTTTATATTTAAATAAAAATCAACAATAATTATATGGCTCATATCAAAACCTCTGTAAAATAACCTAAAACTTGATTCAGTTCGATCGGTTCTTGCAATGGTTTTGACACCCCTATAGCTAATCATTGTATTGTTATCTCAATGTAGGATAAGAAAAATCAATAATTCTTGAATAAAATAATACATGTACTATATCTACTAACAATACTGAATTCAAATGGTAACCAAAAGGAGTACAAAATAATAGCATACTTTTCATACAGGGATAATTTTCCCTTGTACTGGTAACCCAACGTGACAGCTTTTTCATACACTTGAAGCAGTGACAAAAACAGAAGTGATAGTCTCAATAAGCTCATAGGTTAACTACAATACGCCATATCTGATGGAATACAAGGCTGGAAAAGTACCTCTCAATGGCGATGGTATCAAATCCGAGCTTGACAACAGACAAGGTAACAAGGGAGCGAAGCAACTTATCTAAAATACAGGATTATTATCTTTCTACATCACGCTGTGTCAAACGTTAAGTACTTCACTATGCCACAAAAAATAGGAAAATCATAAGGAAGAAAATCAACACAAAGAATATTTTAATCATTAGCCACCTATTTGATGAGATGCTGTTGAGGTACTTGAGCAGAGCCCCTTGTGCCCCTTCGACATTTGCTAGTGTGTCATCCATATTCTCATCAATCCTGTGTGGAAACCAAGTTATTACTTTCTTCTTAAAAGAATGTATTACTCACCCCCACGGCATCTTGGCCAAAATCATATATGAGGAGAATTTATTGTGAATACCAGTTTAACATAAACAATCAGGCCGTACAATGTTTTTCACAATAAAGAGTGGCAACAAGAGAAGCAACAAACTTTAATTAAGTGGAAGGCACCATTCTACAAGATTCTAAATGCAGATAGCCCAAAGTATAAGAAACTTCATCTGCTTTCAGATTTTTCTCTAACCATGGATAAAGCAGTAAATCCTGCTGATAGCACAAACATCATATTGAAGAACACTTATGACGTCTCAAGCAAATATGAATTCAGATATATCAATAATGTACAAAGATTTACTTGTTAAAAAAACAAGTGCGCCAAATATTACACTACATATCACATTACAAAGATATGTTACATAAAATGAGATGGTGGGGTTCATTGAGTGTACATGCATCACATTGAGATAGCAAATACCCGGTGGATAGTCGAGGTGCGGGTAAGTTGGCCTAGACACCACCGTCATTTAAAAATAAAATATGCATCTTATATTAATGACCCTTAAAATTTTAAAAAGCTCAATTTAGCATGCAATTTACAATACAACAATGGCATGTCATTCCCTTTGATATAATAAATCTACAAATTTGGATAAGATTTGTCAATCCCACAGATTTGCTCCCCTTACCGACTCAAGTGTGAAACAAACAGGAAGGACTAGCAATTTTTATTTTTTAAGAATCGAGAAGAATTGTGACCCATTTCCCTGAGCCTAAATATGCAATAATCTAAAAAAGATAAGACTTCTAAATCCTTATAACTGGCAGATGCATGATATGATCCCAAATTGGATCCCAATGTTTTCAGTCCGGAAGTTCATGTCAAGGTTAAAAATCAACATTTACCATACAAAATAGAAGATCAACATTTTTCAGAAAGTGATACTGTTAAAAGTATAGTTGACAAATGGGAAAAAGGTAACTTCCACTAGTTCCATTTGCCTTTCAAGTGAGATCATCCTGATATCTTATTAGCTAGTTCAATACCTTCTATACACAGCCTTTGCATTCAGGATCAGTTAGTACTTAGTATTGTGATTTGCAAGCTCATGACAGAGCCAGGAAGTCAAAAAAAAAAGGGGGGGGGGAGGGGCATCTGATCAGATTGAGAATTCCAAATCCAGTGATTAGTTTATCAAAATAATAACAAACAAAAAATCCATCACTAGTCATTGTTGTCAACTGGTTGTACCAAGATAACTACACAAAATGCAAGCACTCAGATCTATTACATCAGATCTATAAGTCTAAATCCAGTGATTCTTTTATCAAAATAATAGTAAAACAAAAAATCCATTACTTGTCATCAAACATTGAACTTTACTATGAGGAGACTAGATTGATGTCAACTCGTTGTACTAAGGTAACTACACACAATGCAAATCATTGTGCTCTCCCACATACTTTTATTACTGTTATTTATTGTTGTTAAATTCTCGTACATAATTTTATTTTTTCAAGTGCTACAACAATTGGTATAAATACCTGATTGCAACCTCTCCTTGCTGAGAGACCAGGGTAGCAAGCTGATTAAAAATACTGCCCAGCTCATGGATAGTAGACTCAACATTTTGAAGAGCTTCTGCTCTACTCTGCATGTAGCTGTCTTGCAGCGGAACTAACTGCTGCTGCTGCTGCTGCAACAATGGCTGGGTGTCTCCATCCCCTTGCGTCCTACCAGAGATAATTAAGAGGCAAAACTCATTGATACTTATAAAACCCAAAGTTGATAGCGAAAATAGATGTAGAACAGAATCTGGTTTATCCAAGTTAATTTTTCAGACAGTTTTTTTTTTAAATAGGTAAAAAAAATCAGATGCTTATTACTGATGGAAAAGAAAGTAGAAGTTAATGCCAATATACAAATGATAATGAAGGGACTGAAAATGATTTTGTACATTTGAGGAATAGCCTCTTGTGTTTGATTTCTTTTTGGTGCACCTATGAGGTTCCTATTTTTATAGATGGTTGGGTGTATTTGTAAAGAATCATGTTCTGATGTAGATTTTCTACTTTTGGTATAAGGCTTATATGCGGAAGTTCTCCCAACATTAATAACATAATATAACTTACAGAAGAAAAACTAATATCCAAAGTGCATGACCACGTGACATTACAACAACTAAACCTCAACCCAAGGTAGTAGGAGCCAGCTATATGAATTCTCACTATCCATTTAGCTCCATTTAGACACATCTTATTTCAATATTCTATAAATTTAGGTTTTCTAACCCTGGAAGAACCGTTAGCATATAGCATTAATCTAGACGAGGTTGCATGTCTTATTAAATTTCACCAATTCAAGAATAGAGGTTCTATAGAAGAGAAGGGGTCAAGTTAAAGTTGTATGTAGTAATGGATTAGATGAATAGGATAAAATAAAGATACATAAGATTATCGTAAACCATGTTTGGAGAAGCTGAATTTTTGGTAGTAAAAGCAGGAAGATAGATAGGCCATAGACTGAAGAGAAGGTTATTCCCATGAGAGAACTATCTCCTCTCTTTCAACCTTTAATTCATGAATCAGTTGTAATTACTTTATGGCATCAATACGGGTAAATCAGTGATTTTGGAAACATGTCAAGATTACCAAAAGCAAAAGTTAGACAGACAACAAACTCCTTAGCACTTCTTTTCTTTTCAGTAAGTTAAAACCATTGCATTAAAAATATAGCAAGCAAGACATTACGAAAATTACAAAAGAAATATGTAAACATCATGGGTGCTAACCAAGCATCTACTCAGTGATAGCGGCCTGTGGGCAAGAACTACTAACACAGTGTAATTCATCCTCACCTTGGAAATAGCTGAGATGAAGTTGACCCATTAGCCCAAGGAAGAGGGCTGGCTGATGTACTAGCAGTATTCCGTGAAGCTAGAGGACGCTGGCGCACAAATGGATTTGAAGCTTCTTTGGAAGCCGACGAAGAAAACAACTGCCTTCTGTTCTCATGAACCTTCATATTCTGGAAACAAAAATACAAGAAAATGCAAATGACCATGATTAAGTATATTTTTCTACTGTTAATGATAAAACAGTTGCAGCGCAAAACATAATACAACAACAACAACATACCAGTGTAGTTCCACAAGTGGAGGGCAAAACATAATAACCACAAAAAAATAGTAAACAGAAGCATTCGCTTACTACAGACTCACAAAAGATATATTTGAGTAAGAAAAGAGGCTAACAAGGAAGATTTTTCTCTTCTTTTTAGAAGTAGGCTAACAAGGAAGATATAACCAGCATCTGGTCTAACCTCTGTCCGCATGGTGAGTACTTCTTTGAACTCCTTTGTGGCAGTCATCAGTCTGTTCTTCAAGTCATCTACAACAGTCGTCGAGTGACTAGTGGTATCACGATTACCACTTTCATTACGAGCATTAGAGTGAAGCTGAAGATCTACTACAGCAGAGTTAAGTGCTGTAATATCCTGCTTGATAACTGCAGTAAGCTCCTGAATTTCTGTAGTTGGATCATCAAAAACAGAAGTCCTTTTTGCCACTGCAATGAGACATAATAAAACATTACCACTTTTGGATAAATCAGCATTTCTCAAGCCTGCAATCCAAATCAATTACCTTGGAAGAGAATCACAACCTATTTGATCCATGCAATTGTTTTCTCGGTATTAGAAGTATACAAATGGAAATAATTTTTTACCAGGTTCTCTTTTGTTCTCCACAAAAATATATTTTTCACAAGTACAAATGAAAATACTAAAGAGGAAAGGGGGAAAACAGATGCCGAAATTTGTAGGATGATGGCGTCCAATAGAAAGGATAAGATGGTTTCGTCTGAAAATATCATCTCAAAAGTAACCTTCTAGAGTTTATTTGCAATCATAGCGATTTCATTCTTATTTTCAAGGCTTAATATCATGATTATTCTCATAACTTCTCATCTAGGTGTTTTCATGGCAATGTCATTGCTGATATTATTTTTCCATGTCCAGTTTACTGTGATAGCTGCTACATCATCCTATCGGTCTGATTCACTGATAGACTCTCTTTGCAGTTTCAGCAATCTGGTACAGTGTATCTATAAGTTCATCAAATACATTACAAGTTCAACTATTTTGGAGACCAATGTCAGTTTGCAGCTACATACTTCCTTTCTCAATTTCCTCCACAATGACACTAGAGATATGTTCCTGTTCTTTTTTTAGAAAGAACACTAGAGATATGTTCCTTACAAAATGAGACACTTATAGGTGCAATATTGTTAAATTATATCAAAAGTCTTGGCCCCAATAATTACTCGCAGCACAAATAGGTGTCAAAGAGCTAAGGCCCTGGTATACTTAACCACATAATCCGTAAAATACGAGGATTAACATCTAGTGCCTGCAGTCTGCATCTTCTCAATTATAGTTTGAGAGGAAACCAAAGCATGAAAGATAAGGTTTGTATGCACAATGAAGCCCAGGGAGGGACTGCATTTATTTTGATGATGTGGAGGGACTGCACTACTAAAAACATTATCTTGGACAAGAAAAATAGCTGTGGTGCTTGTAAGACCTGAGGAAATGATTAATTTAGCAATTCATTTCACAAATTCTCCTTCGCATCCATAAAAAAGGTCAGTTGCCCAAGTTTGCAACTCATTTTCCTTTTACGGAAGAATTAGGGGCTTAAATCCATTAGACACCAATCAAACAAACTGAACTGTCCCAAGAACCCATGGTAAGAGAAAATGCAAAAGGGAGACCATAACTGGGGTATCTAAGGGAACTGCAGAGTCTAGTAAGCCCAAATTGCTGACCCGGTAACCTCAAAAGGCGAAAGGAATGTCTTAATTCTTAAAGCACAGAAATTCCAAATAAAACTACACGTGAATCTTGTTTCTGAATGAGAAGGTATAAGATTTAACCAAATAGTCAAAAGATACTGAAATGGCTTAAAAGAAAACCCAAGAAGTAAGAGAGAGTTAAGAAGTCAGAACCATTAGGGTAGTAGTCAACCCCAAACAGAACAAGAATGATCAACTTCAAAACACCATAAGAACAATGAGTATTCACATTAGAAGAAACAGCTAACTTCAAAAACCGGCAAGTTCTGTAGGTCTCAATTTGGCAGAAAGCTTTTTCTATGGGAAAACTCTTCACTGGTTTTCCCAAAAGTAAAAAAATAGAAGATATACCAAGCAGTGCCTGAGCCAACATACGTGCATTAGGCTGGAGTATCAGCTACCTCCCACCAGCACAAGTACCGGAGAGCTCTACCCACCAAGACTTACGCAGACGAGAAGAAATTACCTAGTGTTTTTTGCCTCTGTTGGGATAATTCTTCTTTATTGGGCTTCATGGCCTTAAAATCTTTTCGGATGGTAAAGTAACACCTCAAAAAAGAATTTAAGGCCGTGAAGCCTAATGGAGAAAAACTATATGTACTACAACTATCAGCCATCAAGTTCATTGGATGCACAATAACGCTCAAAATGCTAAAAATTCAGCTCACATCAGCTGAATTTAGATTATATAACCCACAGAATCATCAGCATTTCCTTCATATCACAATTCAAAACTTAAAACAATAACTCTAACTTTCAAGAGCGACAAATGCAACCACAGCATAAGGATTAACAAGCGCTTAAGTCACGCTCAATGCGTATGTAATAATTTAATTTTGTAAAGGGTAGCAAATTGCCAGTATGATGAGATCTATAAAAAAAATCACATAAAAGTTTGAGAAAATAAGATTTAAGTGCATAGTAAGCAACAAATTCTGGAAATTACCGGACAGTGACCACAATGCACACACCAAACAAAAGAAGTCACTCAAGAGCCTTGGTGCTCCGATAACAATAGTAAATAAAGTTGTATACATATTTCTATATTTCTTAGCGGTGTGGTTGGGCGCGAGTTTATATTTCCTCCCAATAGTGGGATGACTCTCATGCTTGCTAGAGTAAAAATGTAAATAATCTGTCACCAACATATGTGTGTTTATAGTTCCCCCAGTAGTGGGATGACTCTCATTCTTGCTAGAGAAAAGTTTACTAATAATCTGTCTCCCAACTATATTGTTGAAATACCACACACAAAATCACTAATCTTCGAGTTAATCTCAGATATCTCCATTTTCTTGAATTACAAATTACCTATTAAAGAATTAAACAAAATTGCAATTACTAACTACTTAAAATATAAATATAAAATATTTAAAGAATGGAAGGATTATACAGATAGTAAGTGAGTCATGTAAAATGGGACAACGGAGTGTAGAAGTATTCTTCCACTTACAAATTGTTTGCTACTTATAAAGATAGCCAAGAACTAAATGGAACACACAACAACTAACTACTACAAAAGTTACACCTTATCAAGCTAGTTGGAGTCAGCTAATGATCTTTGGCAAGCCTGAATGCACCTTGACTATTCCACTGGATACTGCTATCTCCCACAAATACTGGCACCCAGTAATTCCACTCACCAAGGAGTTCGCTAATGATATATTGACTAATTTTAGTTTGGTCTCAGCACGCATCCTGGCTTGGACCCGCAATGTGAACAAGATCACATATAAAATGCCACATCGAATGAATTTTTAATACAAGTTAAATATTCAAAAAGTAAGTGCGAAATATACTAAAACATATAATAACTGCAAATTTCTTCCTCCACAAAACAAAATAGCATATTAAAAAGCTTTAGTGAGACAAATAGACTTACATTTCGCTAGCTTTGCAAGCTTCTGCGAGGTTTGATGTATTCCGAAACCAATTTTCGAGGCTCGTTTATTAAACTCCGATTGCATAGCAACAGTGGACCTCTGTTCCTCCGATCTAGAACCACCACTATTTGTACTGCTGCTAACCGACCCATTCTGTACGGACGAAAATGACTTCTTTAATCTCTCCGCTAGACTCTGAAACTCCTGAGTCCGATCCCGTATTGACGCACTCGCTACTTTCACAGGCATTTTCAATAATCTCCGAAAATTAACGATTTCAATATACTAACACAAGCAATTGCAAACAATAAGCTGTAGATCCAAACTCAAAACTGTAGACACATAAAATCTCACATGCGCATTCAAAATTCGATTAGATCTCTGCTTGAAGATCTCACAAACCCTAGAATTGCGAGATCGAAAAATCTTCCTCAGATGAAAACCCTAGATCTTGCGTAGAGAGAATGTAGAATTGTAGATCAGATGACGAACGTTGAGCGGACGAGGGAGAAAATTCGGTGCCCAAAAAATGATTCAACAGCTGGTGCAGGAGGCGGAGTTTTGGAAGATAAATTGATAGGCTGCAATGCTGGATGGTTAATCCGAACCCGAATAGATTAACCCAATATATTTGATAGGTTCAAGCTTGAGATTATAAGCCAGAGTATTTGTAAAGCTCAAATGTCGAATGTGTTCCATGTATTTTATTTTCGTGTTGTAATAATTACCAAATTAATCTGAAGATCAATACCCCATATAAAATGACGCAATATTGTTTGGAGGAATTTTAAAAAGTAAACGAGATTCATCCTTTTTGGCAGGCTATATAAGAAAAAATAAATTTCACATAATTAAAGTAGTGTTTGATTGAAAGTATTGTACTTTCAAAATACCAAACAAGAAAGTATGTAGTATTATTTTATATGAAAATGTAATTTTGAAATAAAGATGTCACGTAATATTTCGCGTATTTTACTCTATGGGTAATGCAATTATAATTAGGGTTGTGCACGGATCGGATTTAGCACCTTTCGGATTCTGGTTTCGGATTCTAGATAATGCAATCCGAATTATATTAGAACGGATCGGACTTCATATCATATTACTATGCCTCAAAGTTAACTAATATGTATATTTTCTTTGTAAAAGAGACAATACATTAAGAAAAATTCATATTTATGCTATTATGAGAGTACTATGGTACCAATATATCTAAATCTAGCGATTTTAAACGTCATAATTTGGAGGTTGATATAAAGGAAGTACCGACTATCCAAAATTAAAGTGTAGTATTTGTACATTTTCTAATAATTTTGAATTTCGGATCAGATCGGATTACATATACCAAACTGAAATTCGATCCGAAATTCGAAATTTTAATAAACACAATTCGAAATTCGGTCCAATCCGAAATCTGAAATCCAATTAAGTGGATCAGTTCGAATTTTGAATAATCCGATCCGAATGAACAACCTTAGTTATTATGCTATTAATAATTACCCGTGTGTTATTTAGTTTTGATACACTAACAACAGCGAAATCAAATAACATAATATGAAAATTCATATGATCATGACCAACAGTTTTCACACGGTATAAAGATTGGAACTTCCTTGTTAAATGATGCATATAAAAGAGGACCACTCATTTCTTCCTTTTATGTCTTATATCCTCCACCCTTAAAACTAATTATACATGTTCTTGGGATGGTTATATATGACAATATTCATGTATATGATTTTTCTTTTTTATATTCAAATAATAACCACATTAATACCTTGATATTCACATACACAAAAAAAAAAACGCATTAAACTAGCTAGGTATCGACCCGTCAAAATCAAAGCTAGAGCCAACCTCGATATTAAGGTTATATAATTAATTATTAAAATAATAATTTGTGAAATGCGATGCATTTAGGTATAAAATTTACACAAAACTCAAGATTGTAGTATGTGGTTGACATCTGCATGTGTTCACCAACTAAAGAAGGGATATATTAATAAATACATATTGTAAATATTGAGTCATGCTCTATACGATAATAAGTCGAGCTTAATAGTGCATAACATTCTTACATGTACTATGAGTTTCTAACTTAGAATATGTTTGGTCTTTAACTTTCATTTATTATAGCAAGTTTTTATTTTTAAGGTATAGCCCTATCTTAAATATTGAAGTTTACTTGTGTATGAGATTTTCGCTTTAAACATTAATGTTCGATCTTTTATTTTATTTTTTGTTAGACATTATATATGAATAGATCACAACATATGACTAATCGCTAAAACATTTGAGATTTTAGAATATTCAATCCGCTCTAATTAGAAACTTATGGAAATGAATTAGATTCACGTCAACCATATATTACATGCAAATCTCATTTTACTTACTTTAACACTAGTTAACTCTTGTAACTAATTAGGAAATATAACAAAGGAATATACGCGGAGTTTAATTTTTAAAAACCCGCTCAATATTTATTTTATCTAGAGTCTATATACATAAATTTATGATCTTATTAGCTTTACTTACAACTTAATATGCCTTGGGATAAAGTCAATACATTCTATAGTTATTCATTACTTTATTTTAATAGATATTAAAGTGTTTACATGATTGATTTAAATGAGCTCTGTACACTAAATTATAAACAAAAATGAGTTTGATTAATGGTAAACTATGGTGATTTTTCCCTTCAAGTTACGAAGAGATTGTCATAGACAAGAAGAAGGAGAAGTTATTTTACAACGTCAAATATTTTATTACTCGCTCCATTCACTTATACTTGTTCATTATGTATATTTTACTCCTTTTAAAAAATAATAAAGGAAATATATATTTTCTCATAATACCCATAGAAAAATAATAGAATTAAAAAATATTGAAAAATAATTTGGAAAATGGGTAATTAATAATAGCGATACAATAAGAAAAAAAGTCATCTTTCTCATGATTTGCTAAAATAATAAACAAAAAATAAAAATATATTTTTAATATAATGAACAAGTAAAAGCGAATTGAAGAAATATTAACCTATGCATCACACAAATGCTAATATTGATAGTCAAAGAAAGTGTCCAACATCTAGCACATTTTTCTATATACATTTCATTGCCAAGGCATTTTTAAAATAATATCTTCAGATCAAAAATAATTAATTTATCAATTCGATTTGAAAATTCAAATATTACGTTACTCGAGATTTATATATCAACACTTGTAAGTTGTATCTAACCTACAATTTGATGTCTCTTAATTAACAATTTAATTCTTGGAGGTTAATAATTGAAGCATTTTCTTTAGATTCTTAGGTCTAGGGCCTCTAGGTCGAATTATTAAGAATTCTTAAGAGGAGAAAAGAGAAAATGAAAAGAGTATTCCTAAGAGTCTAATTTTCTTGGAGCATCCAAATAGCGTTGGACTTATTTTTATTTCCTTGGCCATGTCATCTTTTATGGTTAATGCCTTCGGCTACTATGTGGCATAGGTAGAAGACAAGTAAAATATTACTCGAAAAAATTATAGTACTTATTATTTTTTTTTAAGGAGGATCATACAACTTATATATCAAATTAAGAAATGCATCGCATCTATTTTCAAACAAAAAAATTCTCACCTAATTATTTAGCTAATATGTATTTTTTGGAAAGCACCAATTCCCCTTTTTCATCTTTGTATTATTCGAACATAATTTTGAGTGCCATTCAAGTTACCTTCTAATCCTGTATAAATTGCTAAGTGATAGCTAAAGTAACAAAAGAAAAAAAAAAGGAAAAGAAAGAGAGAGAAATAGAGAATGACTCACATCACCATTTTGGGTTCTTGGTCCTCATAAGCAATAAAACTAAATCCCTTTCGACGATCTATTTCTATTCCTAACAAGATTAAGATCATAAACTTCCCCCGAACTAGTTAACACAGGAAGGAAAAACGAAGGAGAAGGAGAGATGAAGAAATGAGAGAAGAGTCTTTTGTCTTTCTTTATTCTCCATATGTCATTAAATGTTTCGTTGGTTTGCTGAGTTTGAGCGCTTGACAATCACGCGGTTAATTTTTATAGAAGAATTTATATCATGTGCTCAATAGGCACAATTGTTGGAATATAATTGGAGTGTCTAATAAGTCACTGATGTAATTAATTTGTTTAAATGAAAAATAATGACAAATTTAGGGGCTGACTATGTATTTGGCTTTCATAAATTGTATGCCCATTTCCTTTTAACCCATAAAAGGAAAAGCTTCCTTTCTCCCATAATTAATTACCGAACTTTACCCAAATAACTCTTTTATCCAAGCCGTCAATTGCCACCGAGCATCTAATCTGCACCATCGATCTTGCCACGTAAGATAACACGTCATTATATTTTCTCAAATTACCTGCCAATAAATCAAATCTCTCGCCGTTAAATGTAGTCATAACGGAGATAAAGGATGCCACGTGGCGGAATTTATTGAACGATATTTCTAATAAAAAAATTCTCTGAAAATACGAACCCTAAAACCTCTCACTTTCGCTTTTGTTTCTCTCCTTAGGGGAAAAAAAGGAAGGGTAAAATTCAGAAAAACGATATTATTTACAAAAATTTAATTAAAAAGATAAAATCAGTTAGGGTTACCAATCGAACCAAATCACACTCCCCCCTCAATTTCTCTGATCGGAGCCCTAGAATTTCACCCTTTGCATGTGGCGGATCTTCGCCATTTTCGGTTTCTAGTTCGATAATTCCGAGGAAAAGGTACGTGTATTTCTGTATGTTGAATTTAATCTATTTAATTGAAGAAATGTATCCATTTCTTTTGTTAATTGTGAAATTTTTTGTGTTTTAATTCAGTATTTTGTTGTGAATTTCTGGTTAACAGATCTGGAAATACTTATTTTGTGTGAACATATGATGTGTGATGGAATATGAAATTTGGGGAATTATTTGTTGTTCGGTTATTGAGTGATTATTGTAGATGGAAAGTGGTGTGGAAGAGAAATCTGGTGGTGGTTCTGTCGAGAATTCGAAGAAACAAAGGTCTTTGGATCTGCAGACACTGTATAAGTTTGGGGATTTGAAGAAGGGGAAATTTTCTGGTGAGGACAGTGACATTGATGTTAGGAAGAAGAAGAAGAAGAAGAGGAAGAGTATAAAAGAGGTGTCATTGGACAAGCCTGAGCCATCTGGGAAGAAGAGTAGGACTAACACAGATGAGGATCATGTGAATGGGGGGGATAGTGGGGGACCAGTTGAATCGCAGTTATCATCATCTGGGCTGGAGAAAAGGTTGAATTACAGCAATGGGTTGAATGGATTTTCTCTTAGTTTAGATAGTAATGGTAATGCTATTCCAATTCCGAAGCGCCCGCGTGGTTCTGTGGGGCGAAGGAAGTTTGATAGTAGTGGTCGAGGTTCGCAGTTATCATCGAGGATTCAGACTTCTGTCATCGGCAATGGCAAGTTAAAAAGTGAACCTGAGGAGACTGAGAGAGATCAGCTTCCAAAAAAGCGGGCTTTTTCTGGTGGAGAAGCTAAAAGTGATGAAGGGACTTCTAAATTACCTCGTAGTTCGGCTGGCAATGGTGTTACCATCAAGGTAAAGAGAAAGATAAGTGTTGATGAATCACGGGAAAAGAAGAAAGATAAGGCGAGTTCAATTCGGCATGCTAAGGAAGATGGTCATGTAGCTGTAAATAATGGTGAAGCATCTTCTAGAAAGCACCGGAGTACTCGTAACAAGAGAAAGGATTCGTCATCGACGAGTAGAAAATCTGTAAAGATGGGTTTACCATCTGGAGATAACTTCGGAAGCTTTCGTCAAGATTCTTTGGATGATGATGATGAGGAGAACCTTGAGCAGAATGCAGCAAGGATGCTGTCATCGAGATTTGACCCTAGTTGTACAGGGTTTTCTTCCAAAAGCAGATCTTCAGCATCACTATCTGCTGAACGATTATCTTCTTTACTCACTTCTGGTCAGGATTTTGTTAGTCGGGAGGGGAATTCCTTGGCTGGTTCAGAATCTGCATCAGTTGATACTGCTAGCAGAGTTCTACGACCAAGGCAGAAGCTCAAAGCGAGGGGTATTTCTAGGAAACGCCGTCATTTCTATGAAGTTCTTCCTAAGGATTTGGATGCTTACTGGGTATTGAACCGAAGGATTAAAGTCTTTTGGCCATTGGATGAGAGTTGGTATTATGGTCTTTTGAATGATTATGATCCAGAGAGGAAACTCCATCATGTTAAATATGATGACCGAGATGAGGAATGGATAAACCTAGAAACTGAGCGGTTTAAACTCTTGCTTTTACCCGGGGAGGTTCCTGGTAAAAAGAAAGTCAGGAAATCTGCAAATGTTAAGAAAACCATTGACAAAGGAAAATTAGACTTGACCGTAGATGATGACAGCCACCCAGGTAACAGTCTGGACTCAGAGCCCATTATATCTTGGTTGGCTCGATCATCTCGTCGAGTAAAGTCTTCTCATTCCAGACCGTCGAAGAAACAGAAATCATTTCAGTTATCTACCCCTGTTGTCTCATCACCGCTACATGTCAAAACTGAGAGCACAAACTGGAATTTAGATTCCTTGAAAAACAGTAAAGGCAAGCCAGATTGTGATCTTTTGTTCCCTGACAAACTGATTGATCTTAGCAAGGCTGAGAATTCTTTTGTCGGAAGTCATAGCAGCTACAAAGATAGAAAACCTGTTGTTTATGTTCGAAGGCGTTTCCACAAGAAGAGGGATGGACTATTACCTGTGTATAAAGCTGACAAAGCTTATGGAGCTGATATGTCTACCGTTTCTGTTGCACCAGCTGTGGATGGATTGCAGAACTGTAATACCAGTATTATGTGCATTCCTGGCCCTGAGAGAGAGAAATTATTGCCTGCAGTTAATGATGAAGGGGTGCTAAGATTAAACATGCCATTGCTAGAAGCTAAGCAATTCAGGGTTGAAATATGTCTACCCACATTGCCTTTGTTGCTGCTTGAAGCAGAACAGGTTTGGCTGTCTCACACTGTTTTGCTGCTGCAGCATGGTGCCATTGTGATAAGGTGGCCAAAAATTATTTTGGAGATGCTTTTTGTTGATAATGCAGTTGGACTCAGGTTTCTTTTATTTGAGTGTTGCCTCAACCACGCCATGGCCTTTATTTTCTTTGTCCTAACATTATTCAATCAAGCTGATGAAGCATGGAGGTTTGAAAGTCTTCAGTTACCTGTAACTTCAGTTAGGTTTCGGTTCTCTTCTATTCAGGATTCTAGGAAGCAGCAGTCTTTTGCATTTTACTGTTTTTCTAAACTCAAAAATTCAAAATGGTTATACCTGGACTCCAAGCTTCAGAAACGTAGTTTGCTTGCTAAGCAGCTGCCCCTCTCCGAGTGCACATATGAGAATATCAAGTCCCTTGATTGCAGAAGTGAGCAATTACAGTTCAATGCTCATGCAGACCCTTCCTCATTTAAGGTACTTCTCATTCTCAATGCGATGTGTAGGTCTGCTATTTTGTTCTTCGTTCTAGCCTTCATCTTTTGATGTATCTTTTGTTCTTAATGCTACAGGTAGGGTAGTATGCTATATTTTTGTTCTTTTGCTGTTTCCTTTTTCCCTCTTTCCAGATTTTACTTATCCCCATCTATGTTTCACCATTGTTATTTGTAACTAACCATGGTGATCATGATCATATCTTATTTACTTGCAGAAGAAGTTAGTGCCAGCTTGCCTGCCGACAGGGTGTTCCAGTGCAAGGCTTACTAGTTCTACTTTTAGTTCTGCAATGAAGCTCGGAAGAATTCCTCCTTTTGCTCTATCATTTGCTGCTGCACCCACTTTCTTCATATGCCTACATCTCAGGTTACTCATGGAGCGCAACTTTGCTTGTGTTAGCCTTCAGGATTATGATTCTATAAATGCTTGCCAGCCAGTTAAAGAGGATGGCAGTAGGGTGGAGTCCTCTGATATTGCTGAGAATATTGTAGCTTCATCTACTGGAGCTACTGAAGGGTCATCATTTGCTGAACGGAAACTGGGGAGTTTAGCGTTTGAACAACAGCTGAGTGAACATGTTTCATTGAAGTCATCTCAAAATTGTCAATTAGATATTACCCAGAGCTCTTTCATTGCCAAACATTCTGAATTGGGCACGTCTGATGTGATTGTTGTGTCAAACAAATCGGAATCTGCTGGTCAAGGATTAGACCAGTTTGTTGCATCTCCAGGGAGAAGGCAGTCTAACAGTATATCTCACAGCTTGTCCAGTGCTCGGTGCCATTCTGGATTGGTGGGGATGAGTGTTGTAATTCCATCATTTGACCAAGTGGAGGCACTATCGGAAGGAAAAGGAATTATCTTGGGCGAGGCATCTCATTTGAGTCTGAATAAAAGTGATGGCATGATTTGTAGCCCAAACCTAACTGTTACTAGTAATGTGGTCCAATGTCCCATTATTACTGGTATGAGTGATCGCATGGTCCAGAGCCCCAACCCTTCTGGTCCTAGAGGATTGCTGTGTCGTAACAGAAACATCTCCAGTTCTCCTTTTGGAGAAATTTCACCTGTGTTGGTTGATGGGAAGACAAATTTTACACGTGGTGGATTTGGCAATGGGCCAAAGAAACCTCGAACGCAGGTGCAGTACACATTGCCATACGGAGGTTATGATTTGGCTTCAATGCACAGAAATCACAGTCCACGAACTCTTCCTTATAAAAGAATCAGAAGAGCTAGTGAGAAGAAGAATGCAGATAATTGTAGCGGTTCACAGAGAAATATTGAGTTACTATCTTGTGATGCAAATGTGTTGGTCACTGTTCCGGACAAAGGGTGGCGAGAATTTGGAGCACGGGTGGTCCTGGAAATTGCGGGTCACAATGAATGGAGAATTGCTGTCAAATTTTCTGGGGTTACCAAGTATTCATATAAAGTTCATAACATTTTGCAGCCTGGCTCTACCAATCGCTTTACACATGCCATGATGTGGAAAGGGGGAAAGGATTGGATTCTGGAGTTTCCTGACAGAAGCCAGTGGATGATGTTCAAGGAGATGCATGAAGAGTGTTATAACAGGAATATACGTGCTGCCTCAGTTAGAAACATCCCTATTCCTGGTGTTCGTTTGATAGAAGAAATTGAAGATTATGCATCAGAAGTCTCCTTCATTCGCTCTTCACCGAAGTACTATCGACAGGTTGAAAGTGATGTTGACATGGCCATGGATCCGTCACATATATTATATGACATGGACAGTGAGGACGAGCAGTGGCTGTCCAAGAATAATTTATCTTGCTCCGGTGGGAGTAAATGTGAAGAGATATCTGATGAATTGTTTGAGAAGACGATGGACATGTTTGAGAAAGTTGCATATGCCCGTCAACGCGATCACTTCACGCCCGATGAGCTGGAAGAGCTGATGGTTGGTGTAGGGTCCATGGAAGTCGTTAGATCTGTTTACGACCATTGGGGGATTAAGCGTCAGAAAAAGGGCATGGCATTAATACGGCATCTCCAGGTATGAATAAATTGATATTGGCACCATCAATTGCCGGCATCTGATCCTGTGTTACTACACCTTGTAGCTGTGATTAGCTGCTGAAAATATATTTGCTAAACTTTTATACAAATAATTTGAGTGGCAGTCTTGTTATAAACTTAAACAAGCTTATATTTATACAGGCTTTTAGGGGGTTAGAGTCCGTATCTTTGGTCTTGGGATCTATTACCTATGAGATTTGACCAATAGCGTTTTTGGCTGTAAATGGAGGAAGGGGACAAACTTGCTTATGGGATAACAACTTTCTTTATTTATTTGGTCTCTGCACCAAATTATTAAAATTGTGGTGCCCCTTGTGTTTGTTCGGCAAGATGGTCCACTTTCGCTAATGGTGCTCAAGCCTCTGTGGAGAAATATATTCTACACTTATTTAAGGGTTGTAAACATATCAAGCTATCGTAAGTGGGCATCATATTATGCCCAATAATTTGAGTACTCTTGGATGATGTACAGTGGTTGATGTCCAGTTGTTTATAGGATAGACCTTGAATTGCACATGACTCATCATGACGTTAGTGTTATTGTACTCTGACCAATTAATTTGAAGGCGAAAAAATCATGCCCTCTACAACCCGTATTAACTAAATCGATCTCTTTCTTTTTTCTTCTAATAAAGTAAGGTAATTTTATTAAGGAAGCACCAAGAAGGTACTATCTAATACACTGATTTTATAGGTGTACACAGTGTTATCAAAGCGCACTTAAAGCGTGCTTCAGCTGTGAATCAAGGCTCAAAACATGTTGGGCGCTTTGCCCCGCTTAGCGGGCGCTTCATTCTTGTCGTCAAGGCTCTAAGGCATACTTTTCCTTGCCAATGAGCGTAATTGTGAAGAGGTGTCACTAAACAATTGAGATTTCATTTTATTGTAAATTTTCCTCAATTTCTATGTCCATATATTTGGTATTCCTGCTTCTAGATATTAGCCTTGGACTTCACATACGTATTTGTAGTTTTTCTCCATTTGCGCCTTCTTCATTAATGCCCACTTTTTATTTTCACGTCGCGCTTAAAAAATGGCAACAGACCTTAGAGCTTTTTTGCGCTTTTCGCCTTTGATAACACTGAGTGTAAGTAGTCTATCAATTCCGCTTATCCCAAATGGAAAAATCTATCAAGTGCAAAATGTCCTCTCTATCAACAACAATGTTTTCGCTATACCAAAAAAGCATAAAATTTTACATGTGAGGTATTTACCTTTTGTTTATAAGAGAAGTTCAGTCTTTCTGTTCATATTGTTTGAAAAACACAATGGAATGGTCTTCCAGTATGGTTTCTGTGTTTCTTTTCAAAGTTTCTGTGCCTGGCCTGCCTGCCACCCTAAGTTGCTCGGACATAAGTGCAGGTGTCCGACATGGGTGCGGATCTAGAGATCGGATCCTTCGAGATGTAAATTTTAAGATTCGAGGATGCGGATCTTAGTATGACACGGGTTGTAGGGATCCGGCAAAAAATAATTTTAATAATTCAATAATATAAAAGTATCTCTAAATTATAAGAAATTCTGTGGAATACTTACGTATAGCTTGTAAAGTGTGGATTTCTTTTTAATTCTCAAGTTGTAGATAAGGAAATGATTGATTTTCTAGAAGGTATGTTATTTCTTCAAACTTACCTTAGTTTTGGTTCTGATTTCGGGAATCAAATTGTATTTCGTCTCGAATTTTTCCGTCTGTCGTGGTCAAAGTACCCAAAGTTGTTTGACCAAATCCAGTACGGATCCCGTACCCACACCCATGGCTGCCACCTTATTAGAGCCTGCTTTGCTTCACCTGGTATCACCGATTGACCTCCATATAGTTAAGAAACATTGTCCATATCAACAATTTTGTCTTCAGTATAGAAGATGATGCGTAATTGACTCTGTATCTCGTTCACAGACATACTGCCTGGTGTTATATCCTATTTCTTAGTAAAATCTGGAGGGGCACTGGTTTTCTGTATCATCTTCCAAGACCAAGTTCTTCTACGTCCTTCCTTGCTTAAATAGGATCTGATAACATGACTTACCCATAAAGAATCCAGTTTTACTGCTTGTCCAGGATGTAGAATTTGCATCCAGCACAGCAGTCTCCAATATGTTAAACTTGTCAAGAAAAAGTCTCCAATTTATTAAACAATATATTTTCCCTTTCAATTTCCCAATTAAAGGAATTTCTTCTGAAGAGTCCATCCTGTAGTCTTAAGGCAGTCTGCAACATTGCAGTTTTATCATTAACCAGAAACTTTTTACATCTTACATTATCTTTCCTTTATTAAGTTATGAGAAGTTACTTCTATAATTTATTTTTTTTTCTTCATTATATCTCCAATACCATTTCAGCATCGGGGTTTTGTTTTGAAGTTTCAGTTTTTTCGCTCCCATGCCCCTTTCTTTTCTCCCTGATTCCTGTCCTATTTCATCAGGTGAACTCCTCCTTTTCTTTATCCTAAAACCCATAAAATATCATTTCTGATTGTATTTGGCTTCTTCACCACTGTGCCTGGAATGGGAATCTATGACATCGAACAAGTAGGCATTTTATGCAAGACATTGTTTACTAGTGTGTTAGTTTCCATTGAAGATACTACTGTCTTTTCTAAGGATCCAATTTTCATTTACATTTTCCAGATACTGTCTTCCAAACACCCGAATCCTTTTGTTTTGCTCACAATGGTAATCCCAACAAATTATCGGGAATTTCTCCACCGTTGTAACCCAAAATCTGGCATGCTCTTTTGTGCAACGGTTTGCATTAACTGAAATCATGATGGGTAACCAAAGAAGGCTTCAAAAGCTACATAATCATTTTAAAATACTTTATCTACTTACAGTGTATCATCGGCATACCATATGTGGGAAACCTCAACTTCCTCTCTTGTATCAATTTTAAACCCTTGCTACCAGCTAGGATCTGGAGCTCTTAACATCAAATGAAAAACTTCCATGACTATTGGAAAGAAGATTGGGAGGGTATTTTGTCTCAATTCCCTCTGTGGACCAAAAAGTCTTTTTGGGGAACCATTTTGATCGTAGAAAATTTCATTGGATCCTGTGGGTTTTCACCAAATCCCATAACTTCAGAATCGCTGGTAAGAAGGCTCAATTATAACGTTAGTTTACTTTTATGAATTAACCAAGATCAGCCTTTCTTTAGGTGTAAATAAAATTGGTTGAATGGATGTGTTTTAGAGATGGAGTAATATGGATAGTGAGGATTCATGAAGCAAACTCCAACTTAGCTTGGGATTGAGTTTGAGGCGAAATTGTTGTTGTTGTTGTTGCCTTTTTTCTTTTCTTTTCAAAAGAGATGATATCAACGTTTGGTATATTATCCAATAAAGCTGTTATAGCCTGTGAAGGAAAAAAGAGGTAACCTAAAAATATAGGCACTTCGAAACTATATGCAATCAGTTTTATAAAGGAATTGTTTGAATAATTGTGCTGTTGTCTTTACTGTGCTTTTTTGTTGCCCCAGTGACTCTTTGCTGTCTTTAACTGATAAAAAAGTACTCCTTTGATTGCTCACTTGGGTGAATGCCATGTTTATTGGTATGTTCGCGACGTTGCGAAACTGTCTATATCAGATTGATACCCTTTCATGTGTCTTATCTTTCTCGTGTTCATATTTATTAAATTCCTTCATGCTTAAGTTTTCGTTTGTATTGCTTGACTATTTGATGGGATTGATCTTTCTGAGTCAATTTACTGATTCTTTTTCTTTTTCCTTCAGCCCCCCCTTTGGGAGAGGTATCAGCAGCAACTGAAGGACTGGGAGCAAGCAATGTCAAATGCTAATCTTGGCTTTGCCAGTGTAGGCCAGGAGAAAGCAGCCTCCGTGGAGAAACCACCTATGTCTGCATTTTGTTTGAAGCCTCGAGGTCTGGAGGTTCCTAACAAGGGCTCAAAACAACGCTCACATAGAAAAATCTCAGTTTCAGGACACAGTCATGCTGTCCCAAGGGATCAAGATGGTCTTCATCCCTTTGGTACATTTCTTACTACTATGCAAACATCCATGCCTTTTTGTTTTAAAAATATTATTTTTCTTTTTTTCTTATCTTGCGTAGCTACTTTATAGTGATTTTATAAAAGAATGTTTTTTTCCTTCACAGGGAGAAGATTAAATGGATATCCACATGGAGATGAGATGGTTGTGTATCAGAGCCATGAATATTCAGATGGTTCCCCTATGCTTCATCCGTCACCCCGAGTTTTTTCTCCACGAGAGGCTTCTGGGATTTTTTCCTTGAACTCAGATGCGTCGGATTGGAATCATCAGCCAAAGTTTTATAGGAACAAACCAAAGAAGATGGGGTCATTTCACTCTCTTAGTAATCGACCGATGGTTGCTTCATATGATCCGAGAACTGTTGTGAAGCGAAATGGGGTGCATAGGTGGAATATGGGCTTACCTGAGTGGCCTAGTCAAAAGCATCAACCTGAAGGATCTCGTGGGCTTGCAATTGAGCAATTTGACAGTTCAGATCTTCATGAGTTCAGGTTGCATGATGCCTCTGGAGCAGCACAGCATGCTCTTAACATGGCTAAACTTAAGAGGGAGAGGGCCCAGAGGTTACTCTACAGGGCTGATCTAGCCATCCATAAAGCTGCTGTTGCTCTCATGACTGCTGAGGCAATCAAAGCTGCTGCTGAGAGCACAAACATTGATGGTTAGCTTGTCTCTGAATATGTGATTGCCAGAATCAAGTTCCCTGATCCGTGCTAATGGCATGTCCAGCCTAAGTCATCATCTACCCTTTGGATGCGCTAAGTTTGCATAATGACAATGGTATGGCATCCGTCATTGTTAATAGCATTTTGCAATGATATTCAACGTAGGTGGCTGGGGCAGTCTTGGTAGAAGAATTTTTGTTTTCTGCCTTAGTCATGATGCATTCTCCGATTATACGTCATCATAGTCAAGGCAGTTTTGGTACATAGTTTTTAGCTTCTCTTTGCCCACTAGTGTTCCGGGGAGCAGGTTTTTCCAGTTCATTGCAACGGAAGGGCTCGTGCCGGTAAGGGGTGCAGGGAATTTTGCTACGCTGATCATTGTACAGATTTTATCAGTGTTTCCTCTTCTTTTAGCTTCTTTGTTTTTTGTTGACCCACTTAACCTTAGCGTAGTGCCTGATGCCGAAGGAGCAATTGTCCGAAATAATATAATACGTCTCTGGAAACAAAATCACAAATTTGAGTTTGGGCTATGGAGCAGCTATTATTTGTATTTAAGGTCACTCACCTTATTTGGAAAACAGAGGAAGGATATGGCTGTAAGTAATTATCCCATTAAATGAGGCATTAATCTTCTGCTTCTACAATTCACAATGAAGTTCGAAATGATGTCAAATGTTTATATTGGCAGCATGCGGGTAGTTGCTTTTGCTTGATCTTTCTATGAATTGCATGAAGTTCTCTATTTCGATTCAGTTTTCGTATGACAGGCATTTGAATGTGTTGGTACCAGTTGGTGTATAGTAAATTTTCTGTGATACGCACATACATGTAAATTTGTAAAACGTTTGTTAATTTTGTAGTAGGCTTGTTTATGGCTGTATGTATACAAGCGCGTGCGCACACACTGCATACACCATATTGCCTAAGCCTTTCACCTTGAAACCTCTTAAACTGAAAAGAACCAAAGAATCAAAAGAAGGGGTAGTGATGCCCATTTGTGGTGTGATTTGGATGGGGTGATCGATGCAAAAGGGACTTTTTCGGGGTGGTTTTAGTCTAATATCCTCAGAATTTGTGGTATTTAGAAAATAACTTCGGATCCGCAAAAGTTCTTCACGGGTTTCTATATCGGATTAAATTGTTCATCGAGGTCTACCGGATTGTCATACTTTTGCTTTCCAGGATTTCTCTATCAATCTGGTAGAGTAAATATCATTATTACTCTACATATCTATTAAGTTTCATTGAAGTCTATCGGATTGTCATATTTCTGCTCTTTAAGGATTTCTCTACTGGTCGATAGAGTTGATGTTATATTTTGTTTACCTAACTGTTAAGTTGTTCATCTAAGTCCATCTGATTGACATACTTTTTTTGGGTTGTTTTAACAAAGTATTCTTCAAATTTGCAACTTCAATTTCGATCAAAGCATCCCAAATCTGCTCCCAATGATCTCAAATTTGAAACAAAGCATCAAAATATCAACACAAACAATACAAATAACACTGTTCAAAAAGATCCATTTTATCTTTTTCAACACTTTCTAAGGTCCAACAATGGAGTTTTTAGATTTTATCTTGTTGATGAATTAGTTTTGATGTTTCCATTTGCAGTCAATGATCTCAAATATACACACACATACACACACACGTCATATTAAAAGTACGAAAACCATTAGCGAAATGCCGTTCGTTTTTTTACCCTTTAAAAATAGCGTTTTACATAAGACAAAATTGTAATTTATAATTTTCTTAGTATTTAGGATTTTAAAATTCTGTATTTTTAATTATCAAATCTTTACTTGTTTGAACTATGTAAGAAGTCCTAATATTTAGCACTTAGAAAAAAGGTTTAAAAAACTAGAAAGGGCTTTGATTTAGGGCGTTGAGTCAAAGTAAATTTAACACTTATACTTTTTCATTTGAAATGTCGACACTTTTGATTAACTAAGAAAGAACTTTATTTCCTTATCCGGAAACGTTATTCATTGTATTCCAGCGCAAATATATGAGTACTTCTTCATAACCGAGTATTATGTTTTTATTGAATTGGAAGATCTTAAATTAATTTAAAAAGTCAAAAGCAAGAAAATGGCTTTGAAATTTTGAAATGGATATTATAATTTTTTTTAAAAACTTTATTTTTCTTGTACTCTAGCATATATGAGTAGTTTCCTATAACAGTAATGATAGCACTGAATTTGCATTTTTTTTTGCGAGTGTTTAAAAGCATGTTAGATCAAGTTGCAAAAATCAGTGTTTTTTCGAAAGTGTTTTTTTCAAAAATACTTTTGGTGAAAAGTACTTTGTCTTTGACTAATTAATTTAAAACTCTCCGCTGAGAAGCAATTAACGTTTGACCAAGCTTTTAAAAATTGCTTCTAAGTGTATTTTTCTCAAGATACGATTGTATTAAAATCTAAACAGTAAAATTATTACAAAGAGGGACCAATCGTGGTATAGTGACGTCCAAAAGGTCCTTATTGAAAGCATCTAAAGTAAAGGGTGGGGGAGACATAAAATGTATGAGACTCCACTGCAATTGGCCTTCAGAAGGAGTTAGGAGCATGGCATATTTTGCGAGGGCATTTGCTACACCGTTTGCCTCCCTGTAGACCTGGTCAAGTGGTCTGACTGCAGCTAATGTAGTAAAGTTCTGCAATCAAAATTAAGATATGAGTATATATTATTTCCACTGCGTATCATGGAGATAAGTAGATGTGAATCGGTTTCAATCTTTAAGGATAAGAAAAGTAGGCCAGCTGCAAACTGGAGGCCTAAGAGGAGGGCTCAAAATTTGACTTCTAAAGCAGTAGAGAAAACAATTGGCATAATGAAGCCTTAGATCCACTGTCCTTGGTGCTGAATTTGCATTGAAATAGAAGATGTTACGTTTGATCTTAATTAATGTTAGTGTCACGACCCATTTTCCATAATAGGTCATGATGGAAATGAGTAAGACTAATCTTTCCTAATACCCTATAGTCTCTCGAAGATAAATACAAACGTCTTTGTACCGATCTATAAGACTATATTAGGTTTGCGCATAACTTGTGAGACCAACGTGAATGTAGTGCTCTGATACCATATTGTCACGATCCATTTTTCATAGTAGGTCATGATGGCTTCCGACACCATTGTCAGGCCATCCAATATGGAAATGCGACTAAATTCTCATTTTTTACTTTAACCAAAAAGGATAACAAAGGAAGAAAACACAAGAAAAAAATTACCTCCGCGTCAATGCTTCCGAGTCTACCAAATTAGACTCAAATGGCTTGTGTAACGATCCGATCGGTCTTTTTTCTTTATAGAACTCCATTTCTCTAAATAAGACTTCCCGTACGTGCTTTTACTATTTTATGATTTACGGGAATGTTTAGTTAGGGATTTGGAAGGGTTTGGGTTGAAATCAGAACACTTGATTCCTTAAGGTTAGCTATAAAGGTCAAGTTTGACTTCGTTCAATATTTTGAGTAAACAACCTTGAAATCGAGATTTGATGGTTCTAATAGTTTAGTTTGATGATTTCAGACTTGGGTGTATGTTTTAATCAGGTTTTGGATGACCCGGGAGCGTTTTGGCGCCTAATAGTGAAAGTTGTTCTTGAAGGTTTTAGAAGTTCTTTAAATTTGGGTTGGAGCGGGTTTTGGTTATATCTAAGTCCAAATAGAATTTCGAGATCAGAAAGAGTTCCATAATGTCATTCAAGATTTGTACGCAAAATTTGGTGCCACTCTGAGTAGTGTAAGGACGTTTCGAAGCATTGGAAGTAAATTACGAAGTTGAAGTTCTTAAGTTTGATTCAATTGGTTTTGGGGTGTGATTCCTTGTTTTAATGTTATTTTGGGAGTTCCGAGAGTTCGAGCGAGTTCGTTTTACGATTCCAAACTTGTTGGTATGTTCGAGTGTGGCCCTAAGTGTCAATCGGACGAGACTGTGACCAAGTTGGAAAATTAGAGGAAGAGCTGAAGCTACAATTGTTGTCATAATCATACTTGCGCCTGGCGAGCCGCAGATGCGAGGAATTGGCCGCATAGGTGGTTCTGGAGCATTTGGCAAGGGACCGCAGGTGCGACGATTTGTGCACACCAGCGATCACACAAGTGTGAAAGTGAAGGGCGCAAATGTGGAGCTGGGCGTAGAAGCGGCTCGATGGTCGCAAAAGCGGTCTACCACCCGCAGAAGTGTCCCACGCTGGACTCAAAGAGTTCCGAAGAATCGGATTGAGCACCGCAGGTGCGAGACTGTAGATGCGGCCAAGGCATTGCATGTGAAAAATCGCTAGAGGCAGTGAGGTTCATTTAATACGGGACTTAGGCCATTTCTAACACATTTTCTTCCACTCTTCGGCGACTTGAGAGCTTTTAAGGAGGGATTTCGACCTAGCTTTTGAATGTAATAATTTATATCTAATATGAGTTTAATACATAGTTTATGGGTAGATTATAACATGAAAAATTATGGAATTCATTAGTTAGATGAAAAACCTAGATTTTCGATAAAAATGAGATTTAGCCATGAAATTTGTTAGATAATTTGGTGAAATCATATATTTGAATTTATGAGGTTATGGGGAACAACTTTCTTCAAAAAAATTCGAAATTCAGGCACGTGGGCCCAGAAGTAAATTTTAAGAACCTTACATTTAGAGTTGGGTAATCACCTGAATAGTTAGAATATGAACTTTTGAGCATATATTGATTAGTTTTTATACTATTTGAATAGTTTTGAATTGTTCGACACCGACTTGAGGGTTTGAGCAAAAATCTTGAACCGTAAAGTAGGTCTTGAGACGAGGTAAGTCTCTTTTCTAATATTGTAAAAGAAAATTTACCCCATAGGTGAACTTAATTAATATGTGTTTTTATTTGTAGGGGCTATATATGTACGAAGTGACGAACATAGCTACTATTCCTGTTTAAGTCCTGGTAGTTCACCATGCTTTGTGGATACCGTTATTTAATTTCACTTGTTAATTGTATCGAATGGAACTAAGTTGAGGATTTTAATATTTCAAAAGCTTCAAGTTGAATTTCCTTTATTTGAAAAGAATCGATAAAGGTTATGATTTATTGATAAATTTATATTTAACCGCATCGCAAGTATATTTTGCGAGCGGGGTGATTCTTTCCACTACTCTTATGGCAGCGGGTTGTTCGCCTCGGCAGGTTAATAGATGTATATATTGTTTGTGTCGTTCGACCCTTGATAGTGCACATTTTATATTATTTTAGTTCGGGCCGTACGTCCGGCGAAATTCGTGCGTGATAATAGGACTGGAAGTCTTGATTATTTTCTTGACGCAATTTATTGTCTACAATAGGGCACACGTGCAAAGCGCCTATCTATATTATTATAAAGGCACGTGAGTTTCATGCTAAATGTTGAACAACAGAAATATCCTTAAAATGTTAATAATCTTTCGTACCCTTAAATATTTTGTCAAAAATAGTTCCATATTGAATAAAGTAGTAATATCTAATTAATTTCCCTAATATTTAATATAACTAATGATAGAATTTGTTTAGAATTAGTAATTGAATGTAAAGTTCTAATACCATACTAATTGTACCTGGAGAATTCCACGGAATAATAGTAGAATTCCACGTGCTCTTAGAGTTTCAAACCCATAATAATCCTACTAAGATTCTATAGTGAAACAAATATTGCCTCTACATAAACAATTTCACTGTATTAAAGCTTGCAACAAAAAACATCAACACTCGAATCTTTTTAGAGCTAATTCTCCTCACTTTTGTTATTATATTTTATAGATTAGATTTGGCTCTTTAACACATCCAAAAAAAAAAAAAGCTACTAATTCGTCCACATATATGGGTTATTAAGTAAGATTTTTGTTTGTTTATTGGGTGGGATGTTAATTTAAAGATTGAGTTAAGCGATACTCGAAATAGTGGGAATACGGTCTCTAGAACTCCCACCTAAAGGAGCTATATTATAATACTTTGCTCAACATGACTATGACTAGCGTTGGACCGCGTGACGGAATTGTGAGTTAGTGCGACTATGGGGTGTTTGACTAAGTTTATAAGCTGATCAAACTAGTTAATAAGTATTTTTTAACTTATCTATGCGTTTGGTAAATTATAAGTACTTATAAGTTAATTGTTTATAAGCTAAAAATAAGCCAAAAGCCATAAGTTGGTCTCCCCCAACTTATCAAATTTTCGTTTATAAGCACTTTAGGTTTGACCAAACCATTTACTATTCTATCCCTAAAATACTTCTTTTTAAAACAAAACTCTTTGTATACCCAATTTTTTAGATGCTTATTATTAATTTCAGCACTTTTATCCAAACACGTAACTGCTTATTTTTTAAGTCATCTTCAGCACTTAAAAGTGATTTTCAGCACCTATACTTATGAGCTACTCTAAATCAGCTAAGCCAAATGGGCTCTATAGTTTATTTTCTTCTCTTTTAACTTGATATAAATTCATATGTTATTTCCTCTTTCTTTTCTACAAGATATTGTTAGTAATATGTATTTGTAAAATAATTTAGAAGAAAATAAAATAACATAATGTGACGACCCGGCCCGTCGTCACGGGAATTTCCACCCCGTTATGTTGTAACTTCATGTTTCATGCTTTTATATCAGTGTTAGAGTCTATCGGGTGATTTAGGAGTGATTTGGATTGAAAATGAGGCATATAGCCTTTTTGAAGGAGACTTGAATAAGGAAAGTCAACCCGGAGTTGACTATTTGGTTAGAGGGCTCGGAATCGGATTCCGATGATTCGGTTAGTTCCGGGAGGTGATTTGTGACTTAGGGGAGCGATCGGAATTGAATTTGGAGGCCCGGTGTAGAAATAGGCTTGAATTGGCTAAGGTTGATTTTTGGCGAAATCCGAACGGTAGGTGAGATTTTGATCCGGAGGTCGGAATGGAATTCCGACAGTTGCAGTAGCTCCATTAGGTGATTTTGGATGTGCCTGCAAAATTTCAGGTCATTCGGACGTCGTTTGGTCGGGTTTTTGATGGAATGTGCAATTCGGAAGTTTTGAAGGAATTTAGGCTTGAATCCGTGTGTAATTGGTGATTTTAATGTTTAGGATGGTGTTTTTATGATTGGAACAAGTTCGTATCTTGTTTTGGGGTATGTTGGTGGTTTTCGTTGGGGTCCCGGGGGCCTCGGGGTGTTTTCGGATGGTTAAATAGGAGAAAATGTGGAAAATTGTAGGTTTTTGAGTCTGTTCTGTTGTTTCCGCTCCTTCGGAAATGGGAGCGCAGGAGCGAGTCCGCAGGAGCGGACAAGAAAGCGCAGAAGCGGGATAGACCGCTGAAGCGGAGCCTGGCCCGCAGGAGCGGCTTCGCTGAAGCGAGTGGGCGATCGCAGAAGCGGTCCTGAGGCGCGATGGGGAGGTCCGCAGAAGCGGGTGGTTGATCGCGGAGGCGAGTCCGCAGGAGCGGACTCTTGATCGCAGAGGCGGAGAGGACCGCAGGAGTGGATGAAAATCCACCGAAGCGGACTCGTAGGAGCGGTCCTTGGATCGCTGGTGCGGAAATGGCCAAAGGGCCTGGGTTCGCAGAAGCGACCAAAAGGTCGCAGAAGCGGTTCCGCAGAGGCGGAAAATGGTCCGCAGAAGCGAAAATCGCAGTGAATTAATTGTATCAGAAGTTAGAAAATTTCAGAAACATTTCACACATTTGGGTCTCGGCTTTAGAGGTGATTTGGGCGATTTTGAAGAGAAACTCAAGGGAAATCATCAGGTAATCAACTATGGACTTAAACTATGATTAGTATTGATGATATTATGCAATTATATCATGAAAATGGAGGAATTTGGGGTAATTTATGGAGGATTTAGCCCTAGGCTTGAACTTTAGAAAATCAAGGTTTTGAATGGGCAAATGGAGTCCGAATTTGGTAAAATTGATATGCTTAGACTCGTATTGAGATGAGGGTTCCGAATATGTGACTTTTGTAATTTTTCGACAAGCGTACCAAAAGTCGGGTTTTGACAACTTTGGGAATTTTGATGTAAATTGAGTTGTATTGATTGGGTGTCGTCCCATTGGCCTAATTTGTTGTGTTTCTACTGTATTTGATCAGATTCTACGCGTGCGGAGCTTGATTCTTGTGGCAAGGGCATTGCGGAGTAGTCGTCGCGCCGTATTGAGGTGAGTAATAGATGTGGGTGATGACCAGCGGGTTCGAAACCCCGGTATACCACTTTGTGACGCTTTATAGCAGCGAGACACGTACTCTCTTGTGAGTGCGGGGTCGATTGTGATTGGGGACTATAACTTAGTACGACTTGTTAATACTGTATTATGATATTAGGCTATTCTTGAGCCGTCGAACCTCCTTCTCGGATGGTTGCATATTATATATTGTGATAATGGCCACTCTTGAGCCGAAGAACCCCCTTCTTGGGCGGTTGAGTATACTTGTGGGCCCTGAGCCAGTTATTGGATCCCGCGAGGATTGTTATCATTGTCTTATCATATTGATATGCTAGTTTACTACTAGTCCGCAGCTATTTCTGTTATCATGTTATTTCCAAATCTCTGGAACTTGATATTTCTGTTTTCAACTGAAAAATGATAAAAGATGTTTCAAACTACTTTTGAGCCTGCGAGGTTGTGATTGCATATTAGCTGACTAGTAGTGGATCGGGCTGCGCGCCGCAGCAGTATATATGTTGGATCGGACTGCACGCCGCAGTGATATTGTGCTTGGGCTGTAGGAGCCCCTCCGGAGTCTGAACCCCCACAGTGAGCACGGTACCCAAATTAGATCGGGCTACGCGCCGTAGCGGTCATACCATGCATTGCATTGCATTTTAGCTACATCTGCTAGCTGTTATACTGTTTTGCTGGTACTTGTTGGTATAGGTACAGTGAAGATTGATTCTATGACAGGGTAGCTGATTATAGCTTTACATAGTGCTTTATTGCGGATTTCTTATCTGCGTTCTCTTACCCTTGTTTATTACCACTGAGTCTGGCAGTACTCATTTTACTCCCTGCACCTTGTGTGCAGATCCAGGCACCTCTCAGCAGTGATTCAGTAGCTGTGCGAGGCGAAGTTGGTGGATATTCGAGGTAGCTGCAGAGTCCGCAGGACCCGATATTCCTTCTTACCGTCTTGATTTTGTATTGACTTTTCTTTCCGCACTTGGTATCTTGTAAACCTTTATACACTCATGTTCAGTAGAGGCTCATGACTCTTGACCCTTGGTCTATGGGAGTTGATGTATTATGGGAATTGGTTCCCCGTTTTCGTTATATGTATCGCTATTTCTTCGTGATTTGATATGCTTAAATGGGCTAAAGAGAGCTTCTAGCCCCGTTATTGTTATTGATTGGTCAGGCTGGCTTAGCAATGTGCTGGGCGCCATCACGACCGGATTTGGGGTCGTGACAAGTTGGTATCAGAGCCTAGGTTTACTAGGCCTCATGAGTCTTGAGCCGGTTAGTAGAGTCTTGTGGATCGGTACGGGGACGCCTGTACTTATCCTCGGGAGGCTGCGAACCTTTAGGAAAACTTCACTTTTCTTGAACTCGGTCGTGCGATCTTGTTGTTCTGAGAACTGAACTTCTATATTCTATTCTCTCGCAGATGGCGAGAACGCGAGCATCAGGACGAGGTGGACGACCTCCATTGCCACCTGTTAGAGGCCGTGGGCGCGGTCGTGCTAGAGGTAGAGGTAGGGCGGCCGAGGCAGTGCCAGCTGACCCGCCCGTTGTACCAGTTCAGGAGCAGCCCCCAGTGGTTGATGCTCCAGCAGCCCCAGTTCAGGGCCAGACTGTATCTATTGATATTCCTGGTCTTCAGGAGACTCTTGCTCAGATATTATCGGTGTGTTCCGGTTTGGCTCAGGTAGTTTCGGCTACCGCCACTACAGCGACATCTCAGACATGAGGTGGTCAGCAGACCCCTGCAGCTCGCACACCTGAGCAGGTTGTTCAGGGACTTCAGACGCCAGAGGTGGTCCCCGCTCAGGTGGTTGCACCGGTTATTCCTCCAGCTGCACCAGCTCCAGCTCCAGAACATATGGTTCAGGTTATGCCCGACGACGAGCAGCGTCGTCTTGAGAGATTTGGTAGACTTCAGCCACCCCATTTCAGTGGCGTTGAGGGCGAGGATGCCCAGGGTTTCTTGGACAAGTGTCAGAGGATGTTGCGGACGGCTGGTATTCTTGAGTCCGGCGGAGTTTCATTTACTACCTTTCAGTTCACTGGTCCCGCAATTGATTGGTGGGACGAGTTTGAGAGGCGTAGGCCTGCAGGAGCGGCACCTCTCACATGGCAGCAGTTCTCTACTCTCTTTCTAGAGAAGTATGTACCTCAGTCTCGTCACGAGGAGCTACGTCGCCAGTTCGAGTGGTTGGTTCAGGGCGACATGTCTGTGACCCAGTATGAGCTCAGATTCACACAGTTGGCTAGGCATGCCACATGGATGATCCCTAATGATAGGGAGAGGATCAGGAGGTTTATTGATGGCCTCAACTACTCTATCTGCATTCTTATGACCAGAGAGAGAGTTTTGTCATCATCATTTGAGCAGGTTATTGACATGGCACGCTCCATTGAGGCGGATCGTCGCCGAGAGAGAGAGGAGCGGGAGGCCAAGAGGCCTCGTGGTTCTGGCAGTTTCAGTGGTGCTCCATCTAGAGGGCATTCCCAGCAGAGCAGAGGTCGCTCATCTAGACCTCCTCATTCAGGCCGCCCAGAGCAGAGCGGAGGTTCTTATGGTCGTGGTCGACATGGGTTTCAGCAGGGTCAGTCATCACTTAGTGCCCTTCCAGCCCAGGGTGCAACACCTACTTCATCAGCCCAGGGTTCTTCTGCGGCGAGGGGTTCCCTTCAGTCCCCTTCTCCAGCACCGGGTGCATGTTATGAGTGTGGTGAGTTTGGCCACATGAGGAGACAGTGCCCTCGACTCCGTAGGGACAGGACTCAGCAGAGGGATCAGCCCTCATCTTCAGCACTATCTCAGGCTAGTAGAGGTGGAGGTCAGTCTTCTCGTGGTCGCCCCAGGGGCGAGGAGAGATCTGGTGGAAGCCACGCATGATTCTATGCACTCCCTGACAGGCGTGATGCAATTGCCTCCGATGCGGTGATTACAGGTATCATTTCTGTCTGTCACAGAGATGCCTCTGTTCTATTTGATCCAGGGTCCACATATTCTTACGTGTCCTCTTATTTTGCACATCATTTGGGTGCGACTCGTAGTGGTCTTGATTTACCTATTCATGTATCCACCCCCGTGGGTGATACGATTGTTGTGGATCATGTCTATAGATCCTGTGTTATATCTATTGGGGGTCTGGAGACCCAGGCAGATTTGCTATTGTTGGGCATGGTGGACTTTGATGTTATATTGGGTATGGACTCGTTGTCTCCGTACCATGCTATATTGGACTGTCATGCTAAGACAGTTACGTTGGCCATTCCTGGTATTTCTCAGATTGAGTGGCGGGGTTCGACTGATTTCGTCCCTAGCCGTGTTATTTCGTTCTTAAAAGCTCAGAAGATGGTCGAAAAAGGGTGTTTATCATACTTGGCTTTTGTGAGAGATGTGGGAGCTGAGTCTCCTAGCATTGATTCTGTACCTGTTGTGAGGGACTTTCCAGATGTATTCCCCTCAGACCTGCCGGGCATGCCGCCGGACGGGGATATTGATTTTGGCATTGACTTGGTGCCGGGCACTCAGCCCATATCCGTTCCTCCTTATTGGATGGCACCAGCTGAGTTGAAAGAACTGAAAGAGCAGCTTTAGGAGCTTCTGGATAAGGGTTTCATCCGCCCTAGTGTGTCTCCGTGGGGTGCGCCGGTATTATTTGTTAAAAAGAAAGATGGTTCCATGCGAATGTGTATTGATTATAGGCAATTGAACAAAGTGACAGTGAAGAACAAGTACCCTCTACCACGCATAGATGATTTGTTTGATCAGTTACAGGGTGCGAGGGTGTTTTCTAAGATCGATCTTCGTTCATGCTATCATCAGCTGAAGATCAGGGACTCGGATATTATGAAGACTGCATTCAGGACCCCATATGGTCATTATGAGTTTCTTGTGATGTTGTTTGGGCTGACCAACGCCCCAGCAGCATTTATGCATCTGATGAACAGTGTGTTCAGGCCCTATTTGGATTCATTTGTGATTGTGTTCATTGATGACATTCTAGTCTACTCCCGTAGTCAGGAGGAGCATGCTCAGCATCTGAGTATTGTGTTGCAGAGATTGAGAGAGGAGAAGCTATATGCTAAATTCTCTAAGTGCGAGTTTTGGCTCGAGTCCGTAGCATTTCTGGGACATGTGGTGTCTCGTGATGGTATTCAGGTTGATCCTAAGAAGATAGAGGCGGTGCAGAGTTGGCCTAGACCGTCCTCAGCTACAGAGATCGGGAGTTTTCTTGGCTTGGCGGGATATTATCGCCGGTTTGTTCAGGGATTTTCATCCATTGCTTCTTCATTGACTAAATTGACCCAGAAGGGTGCACCATTCGTGTGGTCGGATGAGTGTGAGGAGAGCTTTCAGAAGCTCAAGACAGCTTTGACCACAGCTCCAGTGTTAGTATTGCCATCAGCTTCAGGTTCATATATCGTTTATTGTGATGCCTCGAGAGTGGGGATAGGTTGTGTGTTGATGCAGGAAGGTAAGGTGATTGCTTATGCTTCTCGGCAGTTGAAGCCACATGAGAAGAACTATCCTGTTCATGATTTGGAGCTAGCCGCCATTGTTCATGCATTGAAGATTTGGAGGCACTATTTGTGCGGCGTGTCTTGTGAGGTGTATACCGACCATCGTAGTCTACAGCACTTGTTCAAGCAGAAAGACCTTAATTTGAGACAGCGGAGATGGCTTGAGTTGCTGAAGGATTATGACATTACTATATTATATTATCCGGGGAAGGCCAATGTGGTGGCCGATGCTTTGAGCCGGAAGGCGGTCAGTATGGGGAGCTTGGCATATATTCCAGCTGAGGAGAGACCATTTGCTTATGATATTCAGGTGCTAGCCAATCGGTTAGTGAGGTTAGATATTTCGGAGCCCAGCCGGGTATTGGCTTGTGTTGTATCTCGGTCATCTCTATATGATCGTATTCGTGAGCGCCAGTATGATGATCCACATTTGGCTGTCCTTAGGGACAGAGTTCAGAGCATGATGATGCTAGAGATGTCACCATTGATAGTGACGGCGTATTGAGGATGCAGGGCCGGATATGTGTGCCCAATGTTGATGGCCTTCGTGAGTTGATTCTGGAGGAGGCCCATAGCTCGCGGTATTCTATCCATCCAGGAGCCGCGAAGATGTATCAAGATTTGAAACATCACTATTGGTGGAGAAAGATGAAAATGGACATTGTCGGACATGTAGCACGGTGCCTCAACTGTCAGCAGGTTAAGTACGAGCATCAGAGGCCCGGCGGTGTATTTCAGCGCATTGTTATTCCCTGAGTGGAAATGGGAGAGGATCACTATGGACTTTGTTACTGGACTCCCTCGGACGGCGAGGAAGTTTGATTCCGTATGGGTGATTGTGGATAGACTGACCAAGTCAGCTCACTTCATTCCAGTTAGTACTACCTACTCATCGGAGCGGTTGGCAGCGATCTTTATTCGAGAGATTGTTCGGTTGCATGGAGTCCCAGTGTCTATCATATCCGACAGGGGTACTCAGTTCACTTCTCAATTTTGGAGAGCATTTCAGCGAGAGATGGGTACACGGGTTGAGTTGAGTACAACATTTCACCCCCAGACAGACGGACAGGCTGAGCGCACTATTCAGATCTTGGAGGATATGTTGCGAGCTTGCTTGATTGATTTTGGTGGTTCGTGGGATGAGTTCCTACCACTTGCTGAGTTTGCCTACAACAACAGTTATCAGTCGAGTATTCAGATGGCCCCGTATGAGGCATTGTATGGCGGGCGGTGTAGATCCCCCGTGGGATGGTTTGAGCCTGGTGAGGTTAGATTGATAGGGACTGAGTTAGTCCAGGATGCTCTGGATAGAGCAAAGTTGATCCAGGAGAGGCTTCGTACAGCACAGTCTCGTCGGAAGAGTTATGCGGACCGTAGAGTTCGAGAGTTGTCTTTCATGGTTGGTGACGAGTATTGTTGAAGGTTTCACCTATGAAGGGTGTCATGAGGTTTGGGAAGAAAGGTAAGTTGAGTCCCAAGTACATTGGTCCTTTTGAGATACTTAGGAGAGTTGGAGAGGTGGCATATGAGTTGGCCTTGCCGCCCATCTTATCCAGCGTCCATCCAGTATTCCATGTGTCTATGCTCCGGAAGTACATTGGAGATCCGTCTCATGTATTAGATTTCAGCACCATTCAACTTGATGGTGATCTATCCTATGATGTGGAGCCTATTGCCATTTTGGGACGGCAGGAGAGAAAATTGAGGTCTAAGGAGATTGCATCAGTTAAGGTTCAGTGGAGAGCTCGACCCGTGGAGGAGGCCACTTGGGAGATCGAGCGGGAGATGCAGAGCAGATATCCTCACTTGTTTGAGACTTCAGGTATGTTTCTTGACCCGCTCGAGGACGAGCGTTTGCTTAAGAGGGGGAGAATGTGACGACCCGGCCCGTCATCATGGGAATTTCCACTCCGTTATGTTGTAACTTCATATTTCATGCTTTTATATAAGTGTTAGAGTCTATCGGGTGATTTAGGAGTGATTTGGATTGAAAATGAGGCATATAGCCTTTTTGAAGGAGACTTGAATAAGGAAAGTCAATCCGGAGTTGACTATTTGGTTAGAGGGCTCGGAATCGGATTCCTGATGATTCGGTTAGTTCCGGGAGGTGATTTGTGACTTAGGGAGCGATCGGAATTGAATTTGGAGGCCCGGTGTAGAAATAGGCTTGAATTGGCTAAGGTTGAATTTTGGCGAAATCCGAACGGTAGGTGAGATTTTGATCCGGAGGTCGGAATGGAATTCCGACAGTTGCAGTAGCTCCGTTAGGTGATTTTGGATGTGCCTGCAAAATTTCAGGTCATTCGGACGTCGTTTGGTCGGGTTTTTGATGGAATGTGCAATTCGGAAGTTTTGAAGGAATTTAGGCTTGAATCCGTGTGTAATTGGTGATTTTAATGTTTAGGATGGTGTTTTTATGATTGGAACAAGTTCGTATCGTGTTTTGGGGTATGTTGGTGGTTTTTGTTGGGGTCCCGGGGGCCTCGGGGTGTTTTCGGATGGTTAAATGGGAGAAAATGTGGAAAATTGCAGGTTTTTGAGTCCGTTCTGTTGTTTTCGCTCCTGCGGAAGTGGGAGCGCAGGAGCGAGTCCGCAGGAGCGGACAAGAAGGCGCAGAAGCGGGATAGACCGCTGAAGCGGAGCCTGGTCCGCAGGAGCGGCTTCGCTGAAGCGAGTGGGCGATCGCAGAAGCGGTCCTGAGGCGCGATGGGGAGGTCCGCAGAAGCGGGTGGTTGATCGCGGAGGCGAGTCCGCAAGAGCGGACTCTTGATCGCAGAGGCGGAGAGGACCGCAGGAGCGGATGAAAATCCGCAGAAGCGGACTCGTAGGAGCGGTCCTTGGATCGATGGTGCGGAAATGGCCAAAAGGGCCTGGGTTCGCAGAAGCGACCAAAAGGTCGCAGAAGCGACCAAAAGGTCGCAGAAGCGGTTCCGCAGGGGTGGAAAATGGTCCGCAGAAGTGAAAATCGCAGTGAATTAATTGTATCAAAAGTTAGAAAATTTCAGAAACATTTCACACATTTGGGTCTCGGCTTTAGAGGTGATTTGGGCGATTTTGAAGAGAAACTCAAGGGAAATCATCAGGTAATCAACTATGGACTTAAACTATGATTAGTATTGATGATATTATGTAATTATATCATGAAAATGGAGGAATTTGGGGTAATTTATGGAGGATTTAGCCCTAGGCTTGAACTTTAGAAAATCAAGGTTTTGAATGGGCAAATGGAGTCCGAATTTGGTAAAATTGATATGCTTAGACTCGTATTGAGATGAGGGTTCCGAATATGTGACTTTTGTAATTTTTCGACAAGCGTACCGAAAGCCGGGTTTTGACAACTTTGGGAATTTTGATGTAAATTGAGTTGTATTGATTGGGTGTCGTCCCATTGGCCTAATTTGTTGTGTTTCTACTGTATTTGATCGGATTCTACGCGTGCGGAGCTTGATTCTCGTGGCAAGGGCATTGCGGAGTAGTCGTCGCGCCGTATTGAGGTGAGTAATAGATGTGGGTGATGACCAGCGGGTTCGAAACCCCGGTATACCACTTTGTGACGCTGTATAGCGGCGAGACACGTACTCTCTTGTGAGTGCGGGGTCGATTGTGATTGGGGACTATAACTTAGTCCGACTTGTTGATACTGTATTATGATATTAGGCTATTCTTGAGCCGTCGAACCTCCTTCTCGGATGGTTGCATATTATATATTATGATAATGGCCACTCTTGAGCCGAAGAACCCCCTTCTTGGGCGGTTGAGTATACTTGTGGGCCATGAGCCAGTTATTGGACCCCGCGAGGATCGTTATCATTGTCTTATCATATTGACATGCTAGTTTACTACTAGTCCGCAGCTATTTCTGTTATCATGTTATTTCCAAATCTCTGGAACTTGATATTTCTATTTTCAACTGAAAAATGATAAAAGATGTTTCAAACTACTTTTGAGTCTGCGAGGCTGTGATTGCATATTAGATGACTAGTAGTGGATCGGGCTGCGCGCCGCAGCAGTACATATGTCGGATCGGACTGCACGCCGCAGTGATATTGTGCTTGGGCTGTAGGAGCCCCTCCGGAGTCTGAACCCCTACAGTGAGCACGGGTACCCAAATTGGATCGGGCTACGCGCCGTAGCGGTCATATCATGCATTGCATTGCATTTTAGCTACATTTGCTAGTTGTTATACTGTTTTGCTGGTACTTGTTGGTACAGGTACAGTCGATATTGATTCTGTGACAGGGTATTTGATTACAGAGCTTTACATAGTGCTTTATTGCGGATTTCTTATCTGCGCTGTCTTACCCTTGTTTATTACCACTGAGTCTGGCAGTACTCATTTTACTCCCTGCACCTTGTGTGCAGATCCGAACGGTAGGTGAGATTTTGATCCGGAGGTCGGAATGGAATTCCGACAGTTGCAGTAGCTCCGTTAGGTGATTTTGGATATGTCCGCAAAATTTCAGGTCATTCGGACGTCGTTTGGTCGGGTTTTTGATGGAATGTGCAATTCGGAAGTTTTGAAGGAATTTAGGCTTGAATCCGTGTGTAATTGGTGATTTTAATGTTTAGGATGGTGTTTTTATGATTGGAACAAGTTCGTATCGTGTTTTGGGGTATGTTGGTGGTTTTTGTTGGGGTCCCGGGGGCCTCGGGGTGTTTTCGGATGGTTAAACGGGAGAAAATGTGGAAAATTGCAGGTTTTTGAGTCTGTTCTGTTGTTTCCGCTCCTGCGGAAATGGGAGCACAGGAGCGAGTCCGCAGGAGCGGACAAGAAGGCGCAGAAGCGGGATAGACCGCTGAAGCGGAGCCTGGCCCGCAGGAGCGGCTTCGCTGAAGCGAGTGGGCGATCGCAGAAGCGGATTTCTTATCTGCGCTGTCTTACCCTTGTTTATTACCACTGAGTATGGCAGTACTCATTTTACTCCCTGCACCTTGTGTGCAGATCCAGGCACCTCTCAGCAGTGATCCAGTAGCTGTGCGAGGTGACGTTGGTGGATATTCGAGGTAGCCGCAGAGTCCACAGGACCCGATATTCCTTCTTACTCGTCTTGATTTTGTATTGACTTTTCTTTCCGCACTTGGTATCTTGTAAACCTTTATACACTCATGTTCGGTAGAGGCTCATGACTCTTGACCCTTTGTCTATGGGAGTTGATGTATTATGGGACTTGGTTCCCCGTTTCGTTATATGTATCGCTATTGCTTCGTGATTTGATATGCTTAAATGGGCTAAAGAGAGCTTCTAGCCCCGTTATTATTATTGATTGGTCAGGCTGGCTTAGCAATGTGCTGGGCGCCATCACGACCGGATTTGGGGTCGTGACACATAAATAGAAATATAAACAAAATAACAAAAATCAATTTGAGCCCACTGAATTCACAGTGTTTTCTTAAGAAATTTAATCCCCTCATAGTACCCAAGATTATGCATTATTTCCTCCCAGGATAGAATGAATTACACACTAGTGTAGTGATACTTCAAACCCAGTGTTTCAGCGAACACGAACTTCAATAGCAATTCACACTTACCGTTTCTTTCTTTGAAGTTAAAAGATGCAGAGGAAAGGAGAAGAACTCAGAAAATTCGTATGGAATTTCTGAGCAGAATAATGTTGTATTTATAACCAAAGTTGGGCTGAAATCTGAAGAGGTGCAACTCCAGAATAGTTGTTATGCAAAACGGTCACAACACAAATGGCTATTTACTCAACAATAAAGAGGGAAAATTGAAGAGAGTAGTTAATTTTCTGTTACCAAAACAGAAAAGCGGTTTGGAGGATTTAATATTAATATTCTGTTATTAAAATAAATATTTATAATATTTTTGTTAGTATTTTACTATTAACAAATAAATTTGGTCAAAAAATTAATCAATCAATCGATTTGAGCCGAGCGAGCGGCGACCACAGCGGCGATGGCGATGGCTTGCCTTCTTCTCAACTCTTTAAGAGCTAGAAGAAGAACAATTATTTATATACCTATAAAAAAACCTCTTCCTCTTCCAATACGAGACAGTATCCCTTTGCCAAGAGGGAAGCTTTAAATTTCACTCAAATTTTTTATTTTCCTCCATTTTCCATTCACCCTCTTTTAATTATTTGATATACTTAAATACATAAAACCCAACAATCTTCTAACATGAATAAGGAATGGCTATATCACGAAAACATGCATAATAAACTATGATTCGCAAGGAAGAATTAATTGCATATGGAATTCTGGATAAGTAATTTTTCCTTTGAACTTTTCGTAGTGAACATATATCGGATATACTCGATCAATCGATAGATTTGATATCTTTGAACCGTCGAACTTTGGTGTATAGCTAGACAACCACAATTCACATAACCAATCCTTAACCGTCTTTGGTTCTTTGTTGTGTTCGTTTCAGCCATGAACACCGCATGGTTTCACAAGTGCATAGAGAACTGGCCTTGCAAGATTCTCCTAGAAGCGGCTAACACTTCACACTTACATAGGTGATTTCTAAACGTGTCATCCTGTAGATACACTATTTGATATACCCCGTATCAAATTTAGAAATTATTAAAAAATCTTAATGCTTTATCCTTAGTATTAAACATTGTCTCATCACGAGAATGAACCAAAAGTTTAGCTGACAATGTTGAACTGTCATTAGTGACTTTATTTGATCTACTTGAACCTAGATCTTGGGATCTCTAGTCTTCTAGGTAGAGTTACTGCCACTATGACTTGTTTTTGATCATAGTCCCATTCCCCTTGATGATTCTCAACTAGCTCTCTAGTTAGGCCTTTCGTAAATGGATCTGAAACATTATCATTTGACTTTACATAATCAATCGTGATAATTCCTCTAGAGAGTAATTGCCTAATGGTTTTATGTCTTCATCATATATGACAAGATTTAACGTTATATATAACTCTCCCAACCCTTCCAAATGCCGCTTGACTATCGCAATGTATGCATATTGGTGCCAACAGCTTGGGCCAAAATGCAATATCTTCCAAAAAATTTCAGAGCCATTCACCTTCTTCACTGGCTATATCTAAGGTAATAAATTTAGCTTCCATTGTAGAGCGAGCAATACAAGTTTGTTTGGACGACTTTCAAGATACCGCTCCTCCACTAATAGCGAATACATATCCACTTGTAGACTTGGAATCAGTTGATCCGGTGATTCAATTTGCATCGCAATATTCTTCAATGACCGTAGGATATTTATTGTAGTGCAAAGAAAAGTCTTGGATATGTACTAAATACCCCAAAACTCGTTTCATGGCCGTCCAATGAGATTGACCTGGATTGCTTGTATATCGGCTCAATTTACTTATAGCACAAGCTATATCTGGTCGTATACAATTCATGATATCCATTAAGCAACCTAACACACGAGCATAATCCAATTATGATATGCTTTGGCCTTTGTTCTTTGCTAATGCAAGATTCACGTCAATTAAAGTCTTTGCAACTTTAAAGCTCAAGTGCTTGAATTTTCCAAGTATTGTCTTAATATAATGAGATTATGATAATGGTAGACCTTGAGGAGTCTTATGGATCTTAATCCCCAGAATTAAATCAGCAACTCCCAAGTGTTTCATATCAAACTTGCTAGTTAGAATATGCTTAGTAGCATTTATGTTGGTAATGTCATTACTCATTATCAATATATCATCCACATATAAGCAAATAATGACTATCCGATTTGGAATAATTTTAATGTTCACACATTTATCACATTCATTTATGTTTAAACCATTTGACAATATTGTTTGATCAAATTTAGCATGCCATTGTTTGGGTGCTTATTTTAGTCCGTAAAGGGACTTAACAAGTCTACATACCTTCTTTTCTTTATCTGGAGCCACAAACCCTTCAGGTTGTTCCAAGTAAATTTCTTCCTCCAACTGTCTATTTAAGAAGGCTGTCTTAACATCCATTTGATGAATTTCAAGACCATAAACTGCAGCTAATGCTATGGACGTAATTCTTGTAACTAGAGAGTATGTATCGAAATAGTCAAGGCCTTCTCGTTGTCTATACCTTTTGACTTCAAGTCTTGCCTTAAATTTGTCAATAGATCCATCATCTTTATTTTTCCTCTTAAAGATCCATTTAGAATCCAAATATTTATTTTCAGGAGGAAGACCAACCAATTCTCATGTATGGTTATTCAGTATGGATTCTATTTCACTGTTGAATGCCTCTTTCCAAACAATGATTACGAAGAAGATATAACTTCTTTAAATGTTTGAGGCTAATTTCCAATAAGAAAATCACAAAATCTAGTCCAAATGAAGTAGATATTCTTTGACGTTTACTACATCTTGGATCCTCCTGATTAAGTGAACTTTCTTTTGTTTTTTCGAGAGGCCGTTTAGATCCTTGCCAATCAACTTACATTCCTTTTTATACAGATATATATTTTTAAAGAACTCAACATTATCTGATTTTATAACCATATTATTATGAATGTCAGGATTTTCTACTTTATGAACCATAAATCGATATGCTTTACTATTAGTCGCATATCCTATGAAAACATAATCAACAATTTTCCATCCTATTTTTACCCTTTTGAGTTTAGGAACTTTCACTTTTGTCAAACACCCCCACACTTTAAAATAATTCAAGTTCGGCTTCCTTCCTTTCCATTTTTTATATGGAATGGATTGTGTTTTGCTATGGGGTACTCGATTTAGTATTTGTCTAGCCGTAAGAATGGTTTCCCCCCCCCCCAAAGTTCTGTGGCAAACCAGAACTTATCAATAATGCGTTCATCATCTTCTTTAATGAACGATTCTTTCTTTCTACAATCACATTAGATTGGGGCTTGTAAGGTGCTGTTGTTTGATGAATAATTCTATTTTCTAAACATATTTGTTCAAAGAAGATTCATATTTACCACCCCTATCACTTCTTATCATTTTTATTTTCTTATTAAGTTGCGTTTCAACTTCATTTTTGTATTGCTTGAATGCGTCTATTGCTTCATATTTACTATTAACTTAGTAAATATAACAATATCGAGTACTGTCATCAATAAAAGTTATGAAATACTTCTTTTCATCGCGAGATGGTATTGACTTCATATCCCAAATATCTGTGTGAATTAAGTCTAAAGGATCTGAATTCCTTTCAACTCACTTATAAGGATGTTTGGCATACTTAGATTCCACACATATTTGACATTTTGATTTGTCCCATTCAAATTTGGGTAATACTTCCAAATTAATCATATTCTGCAAGATTTTATAATTGACATGACCCAAACGTGTCCGCCATAATTTATTTGACTCAAGTAAGTAAGACGAAGTTGGAATTTTATTATTATTTTCAACAACCATTACATTCATCGTGAAAAGGCCCTTAGTGAGGTAACCTTTTCCTAGAAACATCTTGTTCTTACTTATTACAACCTTATAAGATACAAATACATATTTAAAATCATTCTTAACAAGAAGTCCAGTAGAGACTAAATTCTTCATAATCTCGGGAACATGAATGACGTTGTTCAAAGTCACCACTTTGCCGAAAGTCATTTTGAGAAATATCTTCCCACATCCTTCAATCTGGGCCTTTGCAGAATTTCCCATAGAAATCTTCTCATCGGGTTCAACAGTAGCATAAGTAGAAAAAGCTTCTCTAACAGCACAAACATGGCGAGTGGTCCTGAATCAATCCACCATTCTTTAAGATTGCCCACCAAATTCGGGAAGCATGAACATAAGTCATCAACATCATCATGCTTTTCAATCATGTTTGCTTGACCCTTCTTCTTGTATTTCTTCGGAGCACGAAACTCCGTAGGATTGTGTCCGGTTTTTCCACAGTTATAGCCGTTTCCACTGTACCACTTCTTTCTTGGGTTGTATTTCGGTCCAGAAGCCTTCTTCCTCTTTTTGTTCTCTTCAACAATATTTGGTCCCATTATTTGAGTTTTTACGGCCTTTCTTTTTAACAGCTTTGTTGTCCTCTTCAATTCTTAACCGAATAATGAGATCTTCAAGGGACATCTCCTTGTGTTTGTGTTTCAAGTAGGTTTTGAAGTCCTTCTATAAAGGAGGCAACTTCTCGATCATCGCTGCTACTTGGAATACTTCATTGATGACAAGGCCTTCAATGAAACTTCTGTTAGTAAATATACTAAGATTACTACTTTTAACATCAATATTAATTTGATTTATAGCTTCAGCAAGAAGATCGTCAATAATCACTTACAATTATTGGACTTGGGTAATAACAGACTTACTATCTACTATTTTGTAGTCCAAAACCTTTGCAGCAACGAACTTTTTCAACCTGGTATCTTCGATTTTGTATTTATTTTCAAGTGCAATCCATATTTCTTTTGACGTTTCCATGCCACTATAGACGTTATACAAAGCATCCTTCAGCCCGCTTAGAATATAATTCTTGCACAAAAAAACTGAATGCTTCCACGCCTCAATCACAAAAAAGCATTCAGTTTCTGGAATCTCATTGGACAGCACAGGAACATCTTCCTTGATGAACTTTTGGAGACTTAGAGTAGTCAAATAGAAGAACACCTTTTACTGCCATCGCTTGAAATCAATCCCAAATTTTTTTCCAAAATTCTCCTCTGATGCCAATTGCTGCCGGTGTTGTCGGCTCGTTGAGGCATTGATAGTTACCATTGGAACAACTTGGTTCACATTATCATTAGTCATTTTTGTGAAAGAATGACACAAATGCTAAAATCACGTAGATTTTAATCTCCAATAGAGAATAAAATCACAAAGGATTTACTTTCCAGAAATAGTGAGTACAAATACAGAAAATATGTTAAATTTCTTAAGCTTGTTAGCAATATGTATTTGTAAAATAATTCTGGAGAAAATAAAATAATATAAACAGAAATATAAACGAAATAACAAAAACCAATTCGAGCCCACTAATTTCATAGTGTTTCCTTAAGGAATTTAATCCCCTCCTAGTACCCAAGGTTATGGATTATTTCCTCTAGGATAGAACGAATTACACATTCGTGTAGTGGTACTTCAAATCCTAGTGTTTCAGCGAACACAAAGTTCAGTAGCAAATCACACTTACTGTTGCTTAATTTGAAATTAAAATATGCAGAAAAAAGGAGAAGAACTCAGAAAATTCGTATGAAAATTCTGAGTAGAATAGTGTTGTATTATAGTCAAAGTTGAGCTGAAATCTGAAGAGGTGCAACTCATCAGAATGACTGTTTATGCAAAATGGCTACAACATAAATACCATTACATCAATGGCTATTTATTCCACAATAAAGAGAGAAAATAAAGAGGGTAGTTAATTGTTTGTTACCAAAACAGAAACGGTTTAGAGGATTTAATATTAATATTTATTAATATTAATATTCTGTTATTAAAATAAATATTTAATAATATTTTTGTTAATATTTTACTATTAACAAATAAATATGACCGAAGCCGAAGTCGAAACCGAGTGAGCGACCACGATGTCACAAGGCTTGCCTTCCTTCTCGGCTCTTTAAGAGCTAGAAGAAGAGCAATTGCTTATATACCTATAAAAAACCTCTTTCTCTTCTAATATGGGACAATGTCCCTTTGCGGAGAAACTTAAAATTTCACTCAAAATTTTTATTTCTCTCCATTTCCCATTCACCATCTTTTAAGTATTTGATATACTTAAATACATAAATCCAACAGATAATTCCTAAAGCAATTTCTTTTATTGTTATACTAGATGAGGAAAGGCCCGTATACGGGCTCAATATTTCAATTTTATTAAAATTATTATTTGATGGTGTCTAGTTAATTATCTTTTGAGGTTTAACAAACTATATTTTTTAAAATTACTTTTGAATATAAAATTATTTAATTTAAAATCGTCTTCAAATAATATGAATAGATGAAAATCATTTAATTTTTATTTTCAAATTGCTTAAGATAGTATGGGTAAATATAAAAATTTTGTAAATATCGATACTTTTTTTTTATTGTGGTATTATTTAAAAATTAATTTTATTTTCTCTATAGAAACTTCTATTTGAGTAAAATAAACTTAATAATTTTCCAGAATGAGAAAAAGATTGGAAATGAGTATTTGCACTGCACAAACAAACTAATCAATACATGCATAATGTATTTAAAATAGAGTTATGGCTAGAGGAATGTAGGGTCTACGTGTATTTTGTATTTAAGAAATGCAAATATGAAATTTTTATGAAATAAGTAACATATATGCCTTTGATCAACAATCTTTTCTTTTCTATATAATAGAAAATTGGAGGAGACTCGAAGGCGAGGACGATGTAAATATATTAGTTAATGGAAAAGATTTAATTTGTGGCATTTTCCGAAAGAGAATGGCTGATGAAGTTAGAAGGAATAACGTATAAGCACAGATATACCTATACAAAGAATTCACATACTTAGTATTATGTCTCGATTCCTTAACCGACACTATGAAATAGGAAAAGATTTGTAACTGATCGAATCACTACATATCACTTTTTCCCCACATCATTTGCTTGAAAAACGATTTTTTTTTTTGTATATAATATTTTTAAGAATTTAATTTGAAACTTTTTCATAAATACTTTACTTAAAAATTTCGTGCAACGCACGAACATAGAAACTAGTATTATATTAAAAGTACGAAGGTCCTTAGCGAAATATCGTTTGCTTTTTTTACCTTTTAAAAATAAATTTCACGCTAGACCAAATAGTAATTTTAATTATTTTCCTTATATTTGGGTACATTCATTTAATTAGTCCCTAATATTCAAGAATGCAAAATCAACTAAATTTGATTTTGAAAAGATATGGAAAACCTAAAAATAAGGTAAGAGTTTCGGAATGGAAGGACTAAAAAAAAAGAGAAAGATTTGGATACGTAAATAAATTTTTTGAAAAAATCTGGATTTAAAAGTAAGTAAAGAGCTCAAATATAGAATATAGCTAAAAATAAGAGAACACATCGGTGGTTGAAGGAACAAGTGTGATTCAAGAATTCACGACTCTTCTACTTTCTTTTGGACGATGAGATCAATTTTAAAATTTGCAAATCATTATGCCCTTTCCTACAACTTCTAGGAATTATGTTGCCTGTTATTGATAGCACAAAGCACGTCGAAGAAATGTCGTTTGCCTTTGTTACTTTTTTAAAAAATTCAAAAATATTTTTTGCGCAACGCACGGATATAAATACTAAGTACACAATAATTTCTTCCGAATATGAAACGCCATCTGCTTCTTCCTTGCAATTGTTTTGCTTTCACCTTGAAGTAAATTTAAACAATATTCTTATGTCAAGAACAAAGGAAAATATATTGAATTTGAAATACGTACGAAGCCCATATTAAAGAGAAAATAATATATGTAAAAAGAAACTCACATTATGGTGGTTCAACGTTAACAAAAATAAGGTTGATATTTGCAAAAGAAAAACGTGTTAGTTGTGGTTTGAACCTTTGACCTTTTAGAGAAAAATAAAGCACATTATTGAACACACCATGACACAGTTTATATTAAGTGGTGTCATTTTTTCCTACTTATTTGTTTTCGTACAGTATAAATACATATATATAATAAAATTTTTCAATCGCGTGATATTACTTCGGTAAGCGAGAATCCGCCCCTCATGCTGCATTATTAAAGAATACATTGTTACTATTACAAGGGTTTGGCATCTCTTTGCAAGCGTTATTTTTTTCTCTTTGTAAGCGTCCTTTCGTTTCTCGGCAACCGTATTCTCATAGTTTACAAAAAAAATTAAATAGGGTACTAAAATAAAAGAGGTATTAAAGTAATTTAACTTTTAAATTAATAATTTTGTCTTTAATTAATATAGTATAAATATTGATATATAAAATCTTAATATAGAGATCATCCCATAAAATTTGAATGTGCCCCCCTCCCACATCGCCCCCTTCCCACTCTCCTTATGTATCACTTATATAAAGCCCCTCTTTTAGGTTTTCTTCCTATTTTCAAAAAGATTTTAAAATATTTCTTTCTCTTTCATATAAATAACCCAAATCCCACCCTCTTCACACACATTCACCGATATTATCTCTAAAATTGCAGCAGCAAAAGGTTCTCCATTGACATTCATTAATATCATTGGAAACTTTGAATTTAATATTCAGGTTTTTACGAAAATAATTGAGAATATACCTTGGAGTTTATATCTCAATTTGAGGAAGATAGGTTTAGTTTGAATTTGGTTTTAAATAAAAATTAAGATTGAAACTCGAAGAAGTTTCAAAATTGTATCACGATTATATGATAATTGTACCACGATTATATGATAATTGTATCACAACTGTATCAATATTTTGATTTTATAAATTTATGATTTGCTTGGGTTGGGTGTTCTCGCAAGCGATTGAGAATATATCTTAAAATTTATATCTCAATTTTATGGGAGACCGATTAAGTTTATATTTGATTTTAGGTAAAATTTAGATTGAAACTCGAATAATGAAAATTTAATAGTTGTATGATAATTATATCATAATTATTAATGATTTGTATTAGAATTGTATTATAATTATATCAGAATGGTATCAATCAAGAAATGATACTTGATACAATATTGGTACAAGTTTAATACAACATTTTTGTATCAGAACTGTATTAATCTTTTATAGGTATTATTATTTTGTATGCGATGTATTTTTCCTCTTTGACTTTCAATCTGAAAATAAAAACTATAATTATAGGTGATTTTGTGTTGGTTTTATGGAGTTTATTGCTGGCTTTTGGCGGAATTTCATATTAAAACGTGAAGAGAGAAAAGTTCAGAATTGTATCACAATTACCATAACTTGTCAACTTTTTTTTGAAATTGTATAATAAATATATAATAATTATACATAAATTATAGTATATGATATATCAAACATAAAATAACATCATATAATACTAATACAAATATAATACAATATGATATCAGAATTGTATAAAAATTGCCTCAAAAGTATATTTGAATTGTATTTGATTACATGATCTACAATTGCTAAATATTATGTTCATTCATGTGTGTAATATATGTTAAGCATATAGAGACTTATTAGATTTTTTTCTCGTAACTCTATTAGATTGAAATCTATTGCGCCTATTCGAAGAGATGAGACCCAAACAAAAAGGAGAACGACGAAAGTTTGACGAATATGTGTTACCACAATCTTTGAAAGCAGTCAAATATCACAAATATGTGAGAGAAAAAAAAAAGAATATAATTGAATCCCATAATTAAAGATATTAACAATAGTGTTGAAGTTTTTTAAAGGAAAATATATACAATTTGTGAAAAAAACTTATAAATACTTTTTGAAAACTATAAAACCTAAAAAAAAAAAAAGGGAGTAAATAAGTTCCTATAAGATTGGGCTTGTCATTGGTATTCCAAATCCTACTCAAACACGATAAGTAATGCCTACATAAATGACCTAAAAAGTCCAAACCAAAACCATAACCATAACCTGAGGTTGTTGTTTTTCCCTTGACCTAGAAACCTTACAGCCTCTTCCTTCTCAACGCTATGGCGAATTGGGCAGAGTTGCCGCTGGATCTCCTTACTCAAATTACAAAGCGTGTTAAAGTGATTGAAGATTTCATTGCTTTTCGTGCTGTCTGTACCTCATGGAAAACTGCTGCTAGAAATAATTTTTTCGATGTGCTTTCGCCCCAAGTTCCATTACTTATGTCAGCAGATAAAGGTGACTATTATCGAGAATTTTACTCTCTTTCGAAGAAGAAAATTTCCCGCATATTTCTCCCAGAAATTAAAGGTCGAGAGTGTTTTTCATCAAAAGGATGGTTGTTCACCATGTCATATACAGGAAAGATGAACTTGTTGCACCCTTTCTCTCATAACAATATACAGCTTCCTCCACGAAAAGACTTATTATTGGTTTTAGAGTGTTTCGTTGAAGCACCTGAAGAAGAAATCTGCATAGACAAAGCTATCTTATCCGCCAGTCCTTCTCTTACATCAGATTATGTACTGGTTGTTAATTATCATTATGGTCGTGTTAATAGTTTGGCTTTTTGGCGACATGGAGATCTCCACTGGACTAATATTGACATTAACACCCATGGTAAAGTCATGACTATGAATTATTACAAGGGTCAATTTTATTGTGTCACAAGGTCTGGCCAAGTCTGCACTACAAGAAAGTGAACTTTTTGTCACGATATTTAGCGGCGACCTTGTTTATTGCCACAAAAGGTATATTATTTGTGGCAATATATTTTATCGCTACAATAGGTACACTATTACTGGCGACTCTGTTTAGGTCGCCTCTAATATATGCTCAATTTGCCATTCTATTTAATACAAAATGTTATTATTCCAAAGTTTAGTGGCAACTCATAAGTAGTCGCCTCTGAAGGGATTCTGTGGCGACCGGGTTGCTACTAAAACTAGGCTTATTTTAATTTTTAAAATAAAAAATTAAACAAGCCCTAATTAAAAAGAAGGAAGCACGACCGTATGTTTCTTTGTTCTCTCTCTTGAAAGTTCTCCATTTTCTCTCATCTCAAATTTGTCAAATTCTGCTCCCAGAATGTGAATCATATGTTACAGATCCGAAATCCTTATTCACTAATTGTGACCCCATCAGGTATATGCCCAAATCTCAAATTCTTTTCGGTGATATATACAGTTAGCCTTAGAAATCTAATTTTTCCTTCATATTATGTGACTCGTTTGAAATTCTACAAGAATAGAAAGAAATTCATACAGAACAGTCGTGTAAAGCCCTTATCTGTGAGGAATCGGCGGATTACCTATTTTGTGATTCTAGATCTTGACAGTCGTTTCTTAGTTCTCTCTTTCTTTGGTAAGATGAAAGTATCTGTTCGAGAGTTTAGACATTTTGGTGTTGTTTTTTTGATTGTGTGTTTGGTATACCATTCCTTTTATTTTTACTGAAATTAACGAGTGGGAAAATGTTCAACTCACAAGAGTATCCCACTTAGTATTGAGAAGTACACAATTGAAAAAGAGATATCGAAGGCTATGGTTTAGATACTTTATTTTGTATTAATTAAAAGTAATTAAATGAGCATATGCTCTCCCTACATGAACGTTATAAAACTATGGTGTAAGAAGAAAGTGCCTACATCCATTTTGATTAATGAAATTATGATAAAGGTGAAGAACAAGTACAATGTCCCCACTTATAAATGATTAATATCTGGTTAGATATAAAGATTTCTTGAAGAGCATAATGCAGATTGAAAGTTACTTAGATGCTAAGCTTAATATGGTATATGTGCTTGGCGTGAAAATTAAATTCATCAGTCATAGATTTGAGAAAGAATATGAGCGCACCTTTTGATTATGCAAGAAAATGTTGAGGAAATAAGTCTAGCAAGCTTAAACATCGGTGTTCCTTCGTCTGGGGAGTTTTGGATCTTCTTCCTTCATTTAAAAAAAAGTGATATTTTCACTTTGCCTTGCCTTTGTTACTGTAATACTCCATGTCAGTATTTATTGAGAAAGGATTACGGTGGGATATTTCGAAGCTATTCTTTGAAGCTACTAAATATACTTTGGGTTTGGTAATCTTAATGGAAACAATTTCCCTTGCCATTAGCTAACCAAAATATGGTTATGTAAGACAAAAAGATTGCAATAGAGGTTAGTATGCTTTATACTTTTTAAAGTTGAAATTCTACACAGATGGATCATCATTGTTTGATTCTTGGTTACTTGTGAAGAAAAACATTTATGTGCTACTGTTTGATTTCTTAACTTAATAATTGATGAAACTGGAAGCATCACTACTAAAAAATTGGTCTATTGTAACGGTTGTAAAACCGTTCCAATAGACTGGCAAACCGTTACCATAGAGCTTTGGGAACGGTTTACAAACCGTTACTTCAGCCGCCGTCCCCATAGATCTGTTGGAACGGTTCGTGTAACGGTTTTCATAGCCGTGACAATAGATATATTTATGGCAACGGTTTTCCCTTAACTCTATTGGAACGGTTATGTTTTTCAATTGTTACGGTTTTAAACCGTTACTATATTGTTTATACAACGGTTTTTAACCGTTGCCATATTATCTAAAGAAACACATATGTAAGCTATTGCTACGGTTATGATGGATATAGCAACGGTTTGTCTAAGCTATCGTAACGGTTAAATATGCATTTTGGAACGGTCTGTATATCATTTTGGAACAGTTTATTGGACCTATGGCAACGGTTTACATTGCCTACTGGAACGCCATTTGTATGCTATCGCAACGGTTCTGGTAGGCTATTGTATCAATTCAATTAATAGCCAAAAAATAGCACCTATTATAAATAAATATTTACACATAATAATACTAAAATTTAAATACATGATAAAACGAAACTATTAATAATACAAAATTATCCATCAAACAAATAATATCCATAAAACAAATTAATGTTCTTCATGAGTGCATAAGTTTAGTACATTTCAAGAGTGTAAATAAGTTTCAAAAAATGTTGGTATCAAAAGATTCCTAGAACATTCATCGATTACAATTCAAAATTCATCTCAAGTAAGGTCTAGTTCTTCATCGTCTTCATCATCCATTTCTTGATCTACTCCACCTACAAAAGAGGATAAATAAAGTTATTACACTTAAAGAGAACCCGATCTAAGAATACTCAAGAATAAATATCAAGTTATGACCCTCCAAGTAAGGCCATCGATTGGCTAATTAAAGAAGCTAAAGCTGCAATTGATGCACTTGAAAATAATCCTTTTCAAGTTTTTTCTAAGAAGATTGACTCGACAAATAAAGCACCGAACTGGCGAACTATAAATGCTGAAAATGAAGAAGGTCAATTTGCTATTGAACATAGTCCAAAAGTTAGTCAAGAATATGTCGACAAGCAGTAGCATTAAGGACTAACAGAAAACTCAGCAATAATGTCAATGAAACTTAACACTAGTTATAACAAGAAGTAGCATTCAAGCAAATATTTACAGTGTGTGATCCCAAACAATTGACAAGCATTCTCCAAAATAGAAAAACAAAATCTTCACGTGGTCATCTAAAATGAGAAATGAAAGGAATGCAGTTAGCCACTATTTTGAGATAAAGAAAATTACTACGAAGCCATGTCAAACACATCTGTGTTTTAGCTCACTAAACCCTGGATGACAAGAAGCATAAGAAATTAGAAAATACCTCAACTGTAGATCAAAAGCAGATTATGATAAATGTGGCAAAGAATAATGCGACCACAAATAGCAATAACAATAACCAAATACTACATCATGCTTATGACAGTGTCTTCCAAGTTTAATGAGAAACAGTGATAGAGTACTTGAGTGCGTATTTAGATGCAATTGGTGCAGATTTTAGAAATGGTGCTAATTTAGCAACTGTTGGTTCATCCATCTTGCCTGGTGGTTACATTCCTTTTTACCAACAAGATATCATGTATTTTGTTACTTCTAAACATTATCTTTCATTTCCTACGTGAAAGAACTACTTCATGGTACTTTTGTTAATACCAACAAGGCCATTTTCACTCAGAAATCAAAAACCAAGACCATCTGTGCGAGTTGGAAGTATACAATCACACAGAAATAATAGAAAGAATACTTTATGGATCACACAGTAACATCAAAAGGTTCCTTGAACAACAGCTTGCAACAGCCGATTAGGAGTACTTGCTTTCCCACATGGACAGATTAAGCACCATAGTACGGGGCACATCATAAATAAAGTGTGGTTAAGTGTGGATGCTAGGCCAATCAGCTGATGACACATTTGAGGCTAGAAAGCAGTCATATGTTTCAGTGAGTTTGCACCAAATGTCTCACTGAGCGCTACAGCCGGGGTAGGGTGACCAATTTTGTATGTGTAAGTGGAAGAAATTTCTATGCTTCGTAACAGTATGAAAGGGAAATGAGGCTCTTTCTCTTTTATTCTAGAAGATATCACTAAAATACTTCCTCTCAAAATACTCTTAACATTCCTTAGAGTTTCTACACGAATTAAGGCAAAGTCGAAGGTGAATATGAATCTAGCAGGATTTAGTTTGAAGAAACTTGGAATCATTATATTGTTGTAATTCCTATCGACAAGTGACATTGAAACAAAGCAGTAGAAATCAGACTAGCTTTTCATAGTGTAGCGAGACCATAAAAAACCAGTGTATACCAATCAAATTGAAATTCAAATTGAATTAGAAGCTTCTCAGTTCTAGCGAGACCATTACTAAATTAAGACACAAGATGAATATACCCTAGAGGCAAGTTTCAAATCCTGAATTTAATGAAATTCTTTTATCTCGTAATAGCTCCATGCAAGCAACTACACCACAAACTCAGCAAAGAGAACTATGGATAGATTTGACCCACAAGGAAAATTATCATAGAAGTAGTATGTTGTTCTTCAGAACAAACAAATACTCTCCAACTGTGATCTCGTCTATGATCCTAAGCTTCATATTTGGACTAGTAAATGTGCTACAAAGGAATCGAATTTAATGAAAAGCATAACCTAAAAGTTTAAACTATTGGAAAGAGAAGTCTTCTATTCAAACACGCGTCTCCTCGCACACTGCAAGCATGGCCCTGGAACATGGATAGCACTGAACTATACTTCATTCAAAATATTCCTAATTGTGTATCTTTATTCATAATTGATCAGTGACTTTTGATGAGTTTTAGTTGTACCTGCAAATTCTTATTTTAAGCTAGTTGCACTGAACTGACTTTTATTTTAGGTATATACAACAATTATATATATAAGATGAAGCTACCTATAACGAATTTAGTAAGTAGTCCAGTAACTCCAGATTTTTAGCCAATTAACCACATGATGCAACTAGCTTAAGAGAATATAAAAAACCATAGTATATGCAGCATGAAATGATGCAAAGGTATAGGCTGACCTTGATTGCTACCAGCAGATGGTCGATTGTTTAGTTGAACAGCAGCTTGTTGTGCAGAGGAAGCATCTACAGGTGAACGTGCACTGAGCCTTAACATGTCAGGATCAAGTTGCAAATCTGGGTTCAAACGCCGAAGTCGTGCGATGACGTTAATTGTAATATTTTGTTCCATAGCATCCTTTTGTTCGTTCAACTTTTCATTCATTTTTTGTTGCATCCTCTCTTCCATTTTTTGTTGCATCCTCTCTTCCATTTCCTCGATTTTCTGTTGCATCCTCTCGTCAGCATCTAAAGAAGATCCAAGATTCCCTTTTTGCCCTTTCAACAAAGTCTTGGTAACCCCTCGTCCATACAATCTAACGCGGCCTGGATGTTCATGTCCCATGACTGAAGTAAAAGCGTCAACTGAATGACTATCATCTTCACTTTGCTGAGTTGCTTGTATTTTCTCCATTTCAGCCTACAAACCAAATACAAGAGAAAAGAATTTTAAGTAACTAAAATTGAATCAATAATTAAGAATTGTCATATGAGTTTTAAATTTGAAATATCGTACAATTTTACTACTCGTATTGTCATATGAGCCTTTGTATACTCGGCCAAGTTTTCTTTGTCTTGTAGCTACAAATATGTCCTTACTTGACAATGTATCTGAAGTATCAGAGATTTCCTTCTTTTTTTCCTAGTTACATGAAAACAGGTATAAAAATCTTTCCATATAAAATTAGCAAGTTCATAATTTATAAAAAATAAGAAATATAAAACATCAAACCTCGCGAATTAGAGCAAAAGGCGTTCTACCAGCAGTGTGTGGACACTTCAACTTACTTCGATTCTCTATATTGGTTTCGGACATTTTCTGCAAATAAATTGTTTTTGTAATTCATTATAAATAGCAAAATACTAAGAAGATCAATCGTTAACCAATTAGAGCATCTATTTTGGATGTAATTACCTTGTGTAGCTCGGAGTTCCAATATGTAAGAAGATCCTTAAAGTGAGATTCCGGAACATCTAGTGGCCTATTCTTCATTCGAAGTTCATCATTCTCATAGGCTGTGAAGTGGGTTGCCTTCAATTGACTCTTATACTTTCTCCAAGCACTACAAACTGAATCAAAAACCCATTGTTTCGCCTCGTCAGGAATGTCATATTTACCCTACAAATTTAGTGCACTTGGGTTAGTATAAGAAATAAAAAATATCATTCATGTTTATTGGACATTGGGAACTTGATACCTTGATATATTGCCACATATCATCTTTTGTGTTTAGTTTCCTCCAATTAAATACATTAAGAGGACAAAAAGTCCCACTCCTTGCCAATGTGCCGAGGAAGCTAGCCAACTCTTGTACAACATCTTTAGTAGGACCAACGGGTTGATTATACTCATTTAGAATGATTATTTTACGCTCCTTTCTACCATGAACCCTTGGCATTTGAGTACGGCCTCTTTTTCTTTTTGGCGAGGAGGGGCCTGCAATATACAAAACAAAGATAATGATTAATCACTATTTTGAGTTAAGTTTATGATTAAAATTTATATATATTTGCCTTGTTCCTCAATTTGTTCAACTGCTTCATTAGTGGGAGAATTATCAGATCGTTCATGTACTCTTTGTGATGCAAGAGTGATGGAATCAATATTCGCTTGTTGCACTTGTTCATGTACTCCTTGTGTTGCTGAAGAGGTGCAATTATGTGGCACTTGCTGCACTTGTTCTTGCAATTGAGATCCACCGAATTGTCGTTCTTCATTTGCATTTGACCTTAGAGATTTCAAGGTTTTTTTTGTTGTCAACAATGAAACCGTTTGGTTTTGCAAAGATGAAGGTAATCCACCTTCTGAATGTCGTTCTTCATTTGCATTTGACCTTGTAGCTTGGAAGGTTCTTTTTGTTGTCAACGATGAAACCCTTTGATTTCGCAAGGATGCAAGTGATCCAGCTGAAATGCGGTTGGATATTTTTTTATTTTTGCTTGACCGCCCTTCTTGATTCATGACTAATCAGATATTTTTCAGATTCTGAAAACCAAACACAATATAGGTTAGCAAACACCCTTTGATTGCGAACGTTTTGACAATTTCAAAAGTCTTAAAGAACAACTGAGATAAAGACAATAAATTAGATACTTGAGAATATATGAATCAAGGTCTGCTTATGGCATCTGGATGAATGAGCTGTGATACTTATATGCGGAACCACATAACTCTCTAAGAACTTCAACTCAGACCATAGCAAAACAGTATAGAAGCTCCGACTACAATTTGTTAGCTTCTTCTGGTTGACTAGCTTCACAATGTTATGTCTAAACAAATCTAACCTATTCTCAAATTTAAATACACCTACAGTGTTTTTGGGTGGTCATAAACAACAATGACAGCAACTAAGTGAATGCAAAAGATTATCTGGTAAAATGCATAACATCTGGTATACTAAGATCAAACAACTTCATTGTTAAGGCTTGCGAAACTGATTTTATAAGACACAATTTTAAACCTTCAACCTCAGGTGGTATTGGATACTCCTGATTTAACAGACAACTCTTATGGAAAGCAACTAAACACAAAATTTGTAAGGCATCAGATTATTTTAAGAAATGCAACCTTCATTGTGTTTTAATAGATCTGTGAATGTTAGACCTATAATTCATGCACGGTTCTAGATTTTACTGTCTATGCCAATCTCCAAATAAGACTGCAACTATCCTAAATGAGTTGTATCACCACAAATGACCTAAATGGGATCTATATGGTTCAAATAATATAATCCAACATAGTCCAAAGTCCGCCTAAATTAAACAATCCAGGAACACAAATTAAAAGTGAACTACCTCAAATACAACTCATCTATTTTAGCCACTAGATAGAATAATTTAGTCATAAGCTTGGGGAAATGGAATTTTACCTGATTTCACCTGTGAAAGCTCCACCTTTTCCAGTCCAACAATTTTGGGCAGAAACCTCAATCCTGTCGGTAAGTGAGTTCTTTACTTGATCAATGTACAGAAATGGAGGTGCTACAACCACATCTGAAATTTTCCAAAAGTAGATTCTTGCATTAACATCTAAAGTAGAGAGACATTAGCTGTTAAGATGCTACAAAGAATTAAATGCATCGCCAGCAAATTGGCTGATGAAGACAAGGAAAAAGAAAAAACAAATAGTGAGGAAAGGTGTCCGTTCTATGTGTGAATATGAGAAAATGTAGCAACTTCAAGGAAGATTCTGAAAAGAGTTGCCAATCTGCATCCCAGGAAACTCAACCAAGTTTAGACTGTAGGAGAATCCAATTATCCCATGGTCATTGACAAAAACCATTTACTTTGGTACTACAGGATAAAAACGGGTAGTAGCGCAAGAATAAACAAATCAAATGAGAGTAGGAAAGCAGGAAAATAACTTCTCTAAGATGCAGCAGACCTACACACAAGAACTAAAAGAAATCCCTAGTAGGATTATCATCTCTTGTGTCTTGTCAAGCCTTCTCCTACATTATTCAAGTAAGTTCTTTTAATAGGTGAGTTTCTAAGTGTAACACCACAAGACATGTTTGTTTCAGAACAAACAGCTGCAATATAATATGGTAAAATAGAACAGAGAGCATTGAAGAGGAAATGATATCACGGAAAGCGCACAGTAGGCTTGTAAAATCATAATTATCAATGATAAACAAGGGTAAGGGCATTGTCTTGAACATTCCAAATTGCAAAAGTAAAGAATTCGCATTGAAGGTTTGCACTTATCTTTTTTCCACAACCTTTAAAATTTCCTGATTACATATTTATGCAAACATATAAATGGCAGTGTCATCGAGTAGTCTTGAGAACAACACGGATGTTAGCCAGCTTGCTAGAAATGTTAGCCTATGCAAATACATTTTCATAAGTAATACGACAGCAAGGTAGAAAAACTCACCAACATCAGACTCGAGCTGAGCACTGTTCAAATCAGAGACAAGCTTGCTTATGGAATCCTTTGTCCCATTCTGGTAGAAACATTAATGAAAGTAAAGAACACGAAAGACACATGAATCTCAAATTAAGATTGAGAACTATTACCAAACTAAGATTGAGAAGACCAAGGTCAAATGCCCTGGCAACAATTATGGACAAAAGGAAAAACATAAACAAGTGAAGGAAAGCCATGAATCTCAAATAATATGCATTGAACTACGGAGGATACCCATTAGTAACTGAAGATGTTGAACAATTCCTAGGCCAAAACAGATCGGTGCAATGAAGGTGAAACATTCAAATCAACGGCACTATGGCTGTCATTCTGAATACAACGCTTTGCTTTTTTTCGCTTCCTATTATCTTTCTGTGCAAGATCTTCTCATTCGAAGCAAAAAGAGGAAAAAAAGGGAGATGAACAACCAAGTGTGGAAATCCATTGCTTTAAAGCAACAAGTGCAAAAGTAGAAAGGACAAGATTACCAAGATCTGTTGATTTCTTCAAAGCGTCAAAATTCATGAGGCAAGTAAGTTATATTTTATATTACTTTCCTCTCTCAGTTCACCTCCTACAATTTTCATTGTCCGCATTCAAGTTCTTTCAATAACTGCTGAGGCGATTGACTTCCAATTTAATTTGCGAGATATTCAACCAGTAGCCAGTTATATTAGTATGATTAACATATGCTACAACCTTAATTTTACAAGAAGCAGAAGTCAGACAGAGTTTACCCCCTTAACCTGTTAGCCTTAGCTGTGGTATCACCCCTATTGGCCCAAAAGAAATAGTCATAAATGGATTTCGCATGTTAAATCTAGCTATATATATCAGACGGACAAGACTGGTAGTGACCATTCACTAGAATGGTACTCTGGAATGATAAAGAGTCACAATTTACCTACTACATCGCCCTAGTATATGGAAAGTAAACATAAAATAAGAGAAAAGACTTATAGATACAACAGAAACAAATTAGCACCCTGATGACTGATAACTAAGCAAAGAGGATAGAAATTACCAACTAAACCAAAGAGGACGTGGGAGAAGGGACGGGCCTCAACAACCGAGCAAAAGCATCCGAAATCTCTCTCAAATCCTGCAAAATTGAAGCATGTCAGAATAATATTCTAAAGGATGTAAATAAAAATAATCATAAAGTATTTATAAACAAAAAAGCCATTATCACTCACTCAAAAATAATTAACTTAAAAGAATTTCATAATTTGTTATTTAATCATCTGCTTCCATCCAGTCCCAATCAGTATTATCAAACCCATCCTCCTCCTCTGATGTTTCCACAATTTCATCATGTAAATTTTGTGCATGAGATGGAATATCAATGATATCAACTGGTACATCTTCTCTTGACCATCTAATGTCATCATCAAGCAATCTAGATGAGGAACCAATATCATTATTAGGTTCCCGCCAAAATGTGTCTCCAATATTGGGACAATTCTCTTCCTCCGGATCATACAAATCAACAGGTACTTTACTTGTAAGTCATAGCGAGATTTTTCATGATCCTTTGATTTTCCATCTATTTCTAATAATGTCCCAAGCAAACTATCACATATATTTTTCTCGATGTGCATCACATCAAGATTGTGCCTCAATTTGTTATGCACCCAATATGGCAATTCAAAAAAAATGGATCTCTTTCTCCACGGACCCTTATCACTCCGAGGCCTTTTTTTAGCTCTCTTTCCAAAGATATTGTTGAATTCAAGCAGCTCTTCAAACACTTCTTCACCCGACAATGGAGCAGGTGCAGGTCTATGATCCTCCTTACCATCAAAAGACTTTTTATCTCGTCGGAATGGATGATCACGAGGCAAAAATCTTCGATGGCCCAAGTAACACATCTTATGACTATTTTTGAGATATTGAGAACATGTATCATAATTGCAAGTGGGGCATGCCAATCTCCCCTTAGTGCTCCATCCCGAAAGCATTGCTAATGCCGGAAAGTCACTAACTGTCCACATTAAGGCAGCACGCATTCGGAAAGTTTGGTTGGTTTCAACATCAAATGTGTCTATCCCAGTTTCCCATAATTCCTTCAATTCTTCAATTAATGGTCGTAGGTACACATCTATATCATTTCCTGGAGATGATGGACCTGGAATGATCATAGACAACATTATATACTCCGGCTTCATGCAAATCCACGGTGATAGATTATAGTTCATTAACATAACAGGCCACGTGCTATGAGAAATGCTCATCGTCCGAAACGGGTTAAAACCATCACTTGAAAGACCCAATCTAACATTCCTAGCATCTTTAGAGAAGTCTGGATGCAAAGAATCAAAAACCTTCCAAGCTTCCCCATCAGCAGGATGTCTTATGTTCCCATCATTGGGTCGTTCATTAGCATGCCATCTCATTGCAACAGCCGTTTCAGGACACATGAATATCCTCTGAAGCCTAGGCTTTAAAGGAAAGTACCTTAAAACCTTTGCAGGGATTTTAGAGCTTGCTTTAGTCAAAGGACTACCACTCTTCCACCTTGAAGACCCACAAATAGAGCAATTCTCGGCATTCGCATTTTCTTTCCAAAATAACATGCAATCATTAGGGCATGCATGTATTTTTTCGTAATGAAGACCCAACTCTGTTATCATGTTTCTAGCCTTGTTGAAAGATTCAGGTACTTGAGCAAAGGGAAATGCCTCTTTTATCAAATCTAACAAATCGGAGAAAGCCACATTGCTCAACCCATGCAAGGATTTAAGCAAGTACAATCGAATAGTGAAACTCAGTTTACTAAAATTTTCACACCCCGGATATAACTCTTGTTTTCCTTCCTCCAACAATTTAAAAAACTTCTTTGCATCTTCAGATAGTCTTTCCCCAACTCCTTCTTCATCCCCCACCTCACCATCTATATTTCTAAATGTATCATGCAGTAGTCCATCAATATCGTCACGCATGGTAGAACCTTCATCATTATTGCTTGCATGAGGTGTACTTCTCGAGGAAAATCCTTCCCCGTGGAAAACCCATTTGGTATAACCATCAACAAATCCATGAACAACCAAATGCTCCTCAACCACATTTCTATAATACCAATAGCGATTCATGCACTTTTTGCAAGGGCATAATATTTCATTTCCTTGGGCGGCTCGCTCAAATGCCTTATCAAGAAAATCATTCACTCCACGGATATACTCATCCGTCCATCTTAGGAGATTCATCCAACTTTTATCATCATTATCCATAGATACCTAATGCAAGTATGGAACATTGATTTTAAAAAATTATTTGACATATTCCAGCACGCTATAAAATATCATTACAGTCGCATACACTAATTAACTTTAATTTAAACTACATACAATAATAGCTACACTACCTTAGTCTGAAACAAGTTCAGGTCGGCTTATAAATCCTTACTAATCATGTTTCTCCAATTAAAATCTATCTAAATGAAACCACATAAACTTTGAACAGGTATTGATCCTATGAGTGATGGAGTATCAATTGGGGTTACTAAGGCTAATATTGCAGTTGAAAACAAGCAAAAATGTTTGGTACTGCTGTACAAAATGAGGAGCAAGAACTGGAAAGTTTTACTTCTTTGGTTCCTTTCTCAACTGTGGATAGTAGGGGTCAGGTTCATGGCAACAATCTGATAAAACTGGGCATCAAACAGTTAATGCAAAGGCAAGACAAGTGATTCATTTTTTAACCTAATGCAAGTATGGGACATTGATTTTAAAAAATTGATCAGGACTAGTGTAAAGGTAGAAACATACAAAGATACAAAAATGATCAAGCCAAACACTACTGAAATAAGGCAAAATAAACTTGAACAACATGGCATTACCATACAAACTTTAAATCCCATACAACACAAAATACCTTAAAGCCAACCCCACCTAACTATTAATGTCAAATGTCATAGACATCAACATACTAATCGACTACGAGCTAAAAGATTCGTAACAGACCAAAACCACGAAGGGCGCGCACACGTTCAGGTTATTCAGTGACACATAGCAAGTCAACCTAATACAACCTAGATAGATTGAAGAGTTAAAAAATGGCATCAAAATAACTTACTGTACCAAAAATTGTGTCTGAAGGTTCTGTGAAATCGACACGGCTGAGGGCTAATCGACGACGGCTGAGGGCTAATCGACGACGGCTGAGGCTCCCTTGAATAGACTACGGCTGGGCGCGCTCTGTGAAATCGAAGAAGACAATGACGGCTGGGCGAGTCTGTGAAATCGCGCTCTGTGAAATCGAAGAACACAATGACGGCTCCTGGAGATGATGAAATCGCGCTCTATGAAATCGAAGAAGACAAGGACGAAATCGCGCTCTGTGAAATCGCGCTCTGTGAAATCGAAGAAGACAAGGACGAAATCGCGCTCTGTGAAGCGAGTCTGTGAAATCGTGTATGAAATCGAAGAAGAGAAGGACAGTCTGTGAAATCGCGTATGAAATCGCGCTCTGTGAACCGAGTCTGTGATGTATCGAAGAATACAGATTTTAATTTGGGGGTATTTGCTATACCCTTTGATGTATAGCAATTTTAACAGTGAAGGGTAATAATGGTCTTTTCACATATTACTCCTTATTTAAATTATTCAAAAATAAAATAAATAGGGGTTATTTTGGCGGGTTTAACAAAATTTAGGGGGAAAATTAGGAGGCAAAAAATAACCGTTCCAATAGAATATTTTTACAATAAAAGCGTGCCAGTAGATAAATATATTGGGACGGTTTTCCTAACCGTTGCGGAAGAGTACTCTATGGCAACGGTTTCTTCACAATGGCAACGGTTGTATAGCCTAAGCGTGCCGATATCACATAAATGATATTGTAACGGTTATAACCGTTACCATATCTATTCTATGGCAACGGTTATTAGACCGTTGCAAACATATCCGTTGCCATAGGCCTGTTTTCTAGTAGTGCATGTCACTTGATTTTAGCATTAAGATAAGGCCTTCATCTCTTATGATTTCATTTATTTCTTGACTTTCACAATTGATGAAACTAGAAGCGTCTCTCTTGGCCATCAAGAATTATTCCTTCAAAAGATTTTCCTAAAGGTCTTTAAATTTTGTTATTAGCTGATTTTCCACGTGAACAAGTTAGTCAATTCTAAGTATGGCTTGGGGAGAATCTGAATGATATGGTATGGTTTTACTCTTATTTTGTATCAATTTATATTTGCTATATGATGGTCACACTTTATGAGGATTCCAGTTGGCTTTGACTTTATCCTTAGTATTTGTCGTTGCTAGTTGTTTAATTTGCCGATCACTTTTTAGCCCAAGATACAATCTCTTTATGTTCACTGTTCTTTAGTGTGCCCATTTTGTGATCCAGAATGGTGTGGTACTCACTTTTGGCAATCTATGACTACATTAATGGAATTTTGTATGATTGCAGTTAGTTTATTCTATTTGTATCTTATATTTCTTAAACTTCTCGGTAGCAGTTGAATCTAAAATATTATTCACTTTGTTTAGAATCTTCATTGATTGTTTTATCCATCAATACAAAACTTTGTTGGTTTCTTTTAGGTCTTTTAGCTATGCATTGCAAGACGTTGTTATGCTATAAAAATCAAACTGAAAAATGATATTAATAATTTGAATAGAAAAAGTAAACTTTCTCCTATTTTGTTTCTAATAAGCTTATTTTGTTGGCATTTAATTACTTTTATTAACCTCATTGTTGACAGCTTGTTCATGAAGGAGCTTTGTTGTGGTTAATTTTTTGTAATACATATATGTGCTAATAGCTATTCAATTCGGTACCTATTAGATATGTGGATTTTAGATGGGCATATACCTAACTCTAACGACCCTTAGATTTTCAATGGGCATATATCGGACTAGAATGAAGCTTTTTTTTCCTTCATTGAAAACTTTTGATAAAGTAATTATCCATTGTGCTTGTAAAAATTATGTGAATGCAGAGATATTTGTGAGCCATGGGATTCTGAGTTCACGGCTTGAGCTTGTCCACAGTCTCAAGACTTCAAGGGAAAATGATGCTAGCCGAGGCAGAACTTGAAGACATTTTATTTTGCTTTCATTTTTGGTTTCATGTGTAAAATTAGTTATGTTATGAATTTTCAACAGAAGTTTTCTATATAGAAATGTCTTTAATGTTGTCTCTTCTAATGTTATTGGGCTGCTCTGCTAATATATATTTGTCCACTGATAACAACATTGTCGCTGTTATTTTTTTTTTAAAAATGCATAATACAATTTGTGGCGACTGTGGTCATCACTAAACTCAAGCAAATGTGGCGAGACAGTTGCCACTGAATGTGTAAGTTTTCGTGGCGACTTGTCGCCGCAAATTATCTTTAGCAGTAGCGACCTACCATTTTTAAAGCACAAATTTGCTTCCTTTTTGGGGCGAGTTAAGTCGCCACAAATATGTATCTATTGTGGCGACCTGGAGGAGTCGTCACAAATAACATTTAGTTACGGGCTTACTTGCAGCAACTGTAACGTCGCCACTGAATATGTTTAGTGGCGACTTTTCGGTCTTTAGTGGCGAGTGTGGTCGCTGCAACAAGGTTAATTTCTTGTAGTGCTGGGTTTTTGATGCTGCAAGGCTTATAATTACCAAATCAATTGTAAAACCACGCTTGCTTATTTGGCTGAAAGATACAATCTTTGATCTGAGGTCAGTTAAGTTCTACCTAGTCGAGTTATCTGATACACTGTTACTGGTTACCCGATTTTTCCACGAAGGGTGTCAGACCTATAAATTTAAAGTATTCGAGTTAGATATAATCAAGCTCGAATTGAAAGAGATTAACACGTTGGGAGATTGGGCAATTTTTGTGGGCCTTAACGGAGCAAGCTCTGTTGACTCTTCTAAATTTGTAGGAGTCAAGCCTAATCACATATATTTTACGGATGATTGGCACTACAAGAAATTCGCTATTTTTCGACTACCAAAATAGTCGGAAAGTAGTCGGAAAAGTGCCTATTCCGACTACTTTCCGACTGATTTAGAGTAGTCGAAAATAGATTTGTCGGAAAATATTTTCCGACTACTGTAGTCGGAAATTTCCCACTACAGTAGTCGGAAAATATTTTCCACCAGAAATTAAAAAAGTAACTATTTTCCGACTGAAGTAGTCGAAAAATAAGAAAAAATATTATTCATTTTAAAAAATATTTTCAACTACTGTAGTGGGGATATTATAAAAATAATAAATATTTATTAGTTATTTATTATAATTTTCGACTACAGTAGTCGGACCAGCCTCACTTTCCGACTATCGTAGTCAGGAAAAGCATTATTATGCTGGACACACTTTTCGACTACAGTAGTCGGAAAACTCGGTTGAAATTTTATAGCATACTGCTATTTTATTAGCACATCACCTATCAAATACAAAATAATGACCAACCAATTCCAACATCAACAAACAAACATTCAAATCCTAGAATGTCAGACCAAAACATTACTTAACGTCAAAATATTTAATATAAAGTCTGAATACCTAATACATATCAACACTAATATAATAAAGTCTAAACATATATATACCACATCATTCAAATCTACCAAAAAGTCTAAATATAAAATTTAAACATTCAAGAACAGTAAACAACCTTAAATCACTACTACATTTGACACCATTCATCCAAGCTTCTTATGAAATCCATCCTGAAATAAAAGTAATAAGGATTATATAAATAAATAATTTTGGCGTTGAAGATTTAAAAAGCGCGAACAGAAGGCAAAATAAAGAACTGCAAGTGACCATCTTGAGTCATTTTGATTCAATATATTGAGAATATGTTGGGGCAAATACAATCTAAAGTATCACTTTAACGATTCGTGAATAGCACTGAGCTTGCGCTCGACCAAGTGACCATCTTGAGTCATTTTGATTCAATATATTGCATCTCATAATATAATCTCAAAACAGTTAACTATATGTCAAATGCAAATATAACCAAAAGAACTATTCCCATAAGGAGGAAGATGAAGCACATAACTTTTTGTAGACAACACAACCGAAAACATAAAACAAGAAATGTCGATCACCAAAGTGAGGCGAAGCGCTCAACATGTTTTGAGCCTCGCTTCAGGGCTTAAGCGCGCTTTAAGCGCGCCTTTGACAACACTAATTGTAGTATGAGCTGTGTTCCTATTACAGCAAGTATGGGACTGGTTTTCTTTTGTGTTTTTCATGTAATTGAAATAGGAGAAGTAGAAATGGAACTGGACAATGTAGCGCGGGCATAAAATGTGTACAATTTGCAAATGTGTTATGCTTTTTAGACTTTTAGTATTGTAATTCTGTTAAACAATTTTTGGACGTTAACTTACTGAGGAACATATATTTCTTATACTAGTAGATTTATAACTTTGTATACTAGTAGATCTAAATAGTCAAAATGATTTATAGTTTCCAAATAATTTGACAGGTTAAGTGGTAAGATAAACTTTGATGAGACAACTAGGCAAGTAACAATTTAGGCACACGCTAAAAATGATTAACAATATGCTTGGCTCCAGCATTCAAAAAGCCACCAAACAGAGTGAATCATATGATGTATATCGATGAATAAACTTTGAGAGGAAACGATAAGTTCCCAAGAGAAAGAAAACTTGATTCAACTCACAGGTAGCATAACATATACGGGGATGTACGGGGTGGTCGTGAAATCTCGCTCCTGAAACCCTGGAGTAGCATCAACAACCTGCGAATAGAGCACAAAAAATTGACAGAAAAAATAGTGAAGATTCTTCGCCTAAAGACAGAAACATGTCTATAAAAGTTAACTGTCATGGCGTAGTTAAAAATTCCTCTTTGTCCCCCTCCTATGAAAAAGGAAGAGAATACCATATAGTAATCCCCTCAAGCTGTAAAACCTATCAACACGAAGTGACATATTCCTTTTCTCGGATCACTTATTCAGGACTCAACAATTCCGGAAACAAGAAACAGAGATAAGCGCACTTCAAAAATTATACCACGTTGTGCAATGCAATTAATTCAAAATCTAACATGTAAAGCTACAAAAATAGAGTTATTCATCCAGTAAATATTTGGTTACCTTTGGATGATCATAGGAAGGCCAAATAATTGAGTGGTCATCTCTAGCAGGATCAACATTATCGTCTCCAAAGATTTCTATACAAAGTGATAAATCTACTAGATCTACTAGTATACAAAAAACCATTTAGATATTCTTCTTAAGGTTTCTCCCTCAGAACTCATATACTAGTAGATTTATAACTTTGTGTTTGGTACTGATGCCTTTCATTATGCTTTATCACATTTATTTTTCTACTTGGAAAGGTCCAAGGCAGATTTCTAAGGCTAAGTTCTTCCAACCAATTGATCTCAGATGAAATTGATCATCGACTTAACAATCAAGAATATGGACAACACTTGCCTGCATCAGGCAAAATATGTCAGCAGTTGTATGGTGTTTTTCGCTGTGCAAACAGTATAGGAGGCTACATTTTCTTGATAGTAATCTACCTGTACTTGCCAATAACAGGAGAAAAAATGGTCTCAAGGAGTATACATCCCCTGAATCTGATCAACCTTCAACGAGTCAGTACCACAAATTCTCTATTATGGGATAGTCACTTCAAATTTTTAGCTAAAATTAAGAATACTCACACACAACAACAGATATGACGTGAAGCTTAGGTAGCAGTGCAGAACAGAATTGTTAAAACGATGTTTCATACCAGTTAGAAAACAGAGAAAACAGAAAAAAAAGAACAATGAGTCAATCAATGTTAAAAGTAAGGAAAGATTTAACCCATAAACCAAGAGAAAAAATACTTTAGATTGGTATGAAACCCATCAATTAATGGATAAACTAGACCCATCATAAACAATTTCAACTTCAACGAGTATTACACAAAATCAGATTTCAGGCCTCATTCCCTCCATTGATATAAACTGGTATGAAACTGAAAATTTAAATAATGTCAAGAAACCAATAGTACTTAATTAAGACCTCAGCAGATATTGACAAAGAATAGTGAACAGAATAAAAAACTCTGATTAAAATCGGAACCCTAGCGATGCCATTGATTTTGCACACTAAAATCTAAACCCTAGTCTTGGCCAAAGATTAGATGGGAAAGAGAGAGAGTACCTGATGAAGTCGTCGTCGTCGTCGTCGTCGCCGCCGATTTTGCCGGAGCAGTTGAGAGAGATGCGAGGAGATTATGAGAAAGAGACGCAGAGTAAGAGATAGATATTGTGGGGAAAAAGAATTAGAGAATTTGGAAAATAACTTAACATTTCCGACTACTATAGTCGGAAACTATAAGTATTATTTAATTTTTTAATTAAAAAAATTTACTATCTAATGTTTCTGACTATGGTAGTCTAGCACACAATTTTCCTGCAAAATTTTATGGTTATTTTAGTCAAAAACATAGTCAAATAATTTTTAAAGATAAATTGAAAAATAAATATGACATGTCTGACTACAGTAGTCGGAAAATTCCGACTGACATTTTGTAGTCGGAATTTGTAGTCGGAAAAAAGGTATTTTCTGGTAGTGTGGGGAGAAGAATATAAATATGTGGAAGGTGATGGTGGAAAAGATATGGGAGCTTACAATATTAAAGATGGAAAAATTGAATCTTTTTATCCAGGATTGTCACTAAATCCTATTTCCCTGCCTACTTGGGTCTTACCATCATTTTGATAATGTGATTGCAGTCATGAGTTAATGACTCTTTATGGTATTCAGCTCGCAAATAGTAACTCTTTCTAGCATGTCATTTTGGTTGTGTGCTGTGTGTTATCTATGTACTGGATTAATGAAATTGAATTGCAAGAATGTTATAATAAAAAGAAATACACGGCGTAGGTGAAAATAGTTAGTAACTTAGGTTGTTTCATGAGGAATGTTAGTGACTTAGAGTAGGAGGATAAAGCAGGTCTTATCCGGGCTTCAATTGTAAACTGCAGTAAGGCTACTTGTGCAATCCAGGTTATTATACTTGGCTATTCTTGCAAATGATTGAGAATATACTTTGGAGTTTATATCTTAATTTTGAGGGAGGTGGATTAAGTTTAAAGTTGGTTTTAAATAAATTTTAGATTGAAACTCGAAGAAGAAAAGTTTTAAATTGTCTCACTATTGTATGATAATTGTATTACAATTATTTCGATTTTCAGATTTTATGAATTTATGATTTGCTTAGGTTAGGTGTTCTCACAAACGAGATTGAGAATATACATTGGAATTTATATCTCAATTTTAAGGGAAAATGATTAAGTTTCTCAATTTTAAGGGAAAATGATTAAGTTTACCGTTGGTTTTAGGTAAAGTTTAGATTGAAACTTGAAGAATAAGAATTTAATAATAATTGTATGATAGTTATATCAGAATTTTCAGGACTATATCAGAATTGTATTATACTTATATTTGAATTGTATCAATACATGAAACAATACAATACTGATACAAGTTTAATACAACATTTTGTGTCAGAATTTTATTAATTTTTTTATTGGTTTGTATTTTTTTTTTTGTTGTAAGTGATGTATTTTTCCTTGTTGACTTTCAATCTGAAAATAAAAGCAATAATTATTGGTGGTTTTGTGATGATGTTTATGAAAGTTTGTTGCTGGTTTTAGGTGAAATTTAATATTAAAACTTGAAGAGGGAGAAGTTCACAATTGTATCATAATTTATCAAAATTATTTTCAAATTATATCATAAATATATGATAATTGTACATTAATTATATATGATACATCAAACGTAAAACAACTTGATATAAAATAAATACAAGTATAATACAATATTGTATAATTTTTTTTTATAAGAATTGTATTAAAATTGCCTAAAAAATATATCTAAATTGTATTTAAATTACATGATACAATTGCTAGATCTTGTGTTCATTCATTTGTGGAATATATGTTTAGCATGTAAAGATTATTTGATTTTTTATTGGTAACTCTATTAGATTGAAAGCTATTTGGGGGTGTACATAGGTCGGGTTGGTTCTGATTTTTTAATTACCAAGTCAAACCAATAGTGTCAGATTTTTAAATATATAAACCAAACCAAACCAACGAAATCGGGTTTTTCAATCTCGGGTTTTCTCGAGTTTTTTGAATTTTTTCGGGTTTTCGGATTTTTTTCTCGATAAGTCTTCATAGTACAAATATATAACTTGTGCTCATCCTACAAGGATACAAGTATATAATGCATTTTTCAAGAAATAATACAATAATATGATATGCATCATAACATTGTACAAATATTCAATAACAAAAATACTAAATCCATAAAGAAAATTTTACCAATTAATAAGCCATAATAAATATTAACATAATCTAAAAGTACTATATAAATCATGCTTAAATAAGTAAACTATAAGTGTATTAGTTACACAACGAAGCACTAAAGAAAAAGATAAACTAAGTTATGCATTTTCAATATAAACAATGCAAAACTAAAAAATAGATATTTAAACTATTATCATTTTTAGTGTTTAATTGAATTTTCTTAGTTAGCATTAATATTGATGTGAAGTTTATTTGAATTACTACCTTTATGAGCTATAAAATTTATTGGACCATTCATGAATGTTAATTTCAAACTTGAAACAATATGTTTAAAGATAAAATTATGAAAATGTTTAAGAAATATTTATGAATTGTATTAAAAATAAATATTTATATGTATAAAATATTTGTAAAAGTTGAATAAATGTAATATCAGGTTGGTTTGGTTTCGGTTTGACTTTTTTTAGTTAAAACCAAACCAAATCAATTATGGTCGGGTTATTTTTTCCAACACCAAACCAAGTCAAATCAACCCATCATCGGATTTTTTTCCCGATTTGACTCAAATTACTAGTTTGGTGCGGTTTTTCAATTTTCTTTGTACACCACTAAAGCTATTGAACCAACTCGAAGAGATGAGGCCAAAAAAAAAAAAAAAATAGGAGAACGTCGAAAGTTTAGCAAACACAAGCTGCCACAATTCCTGAAAGCTGTCAAATATCACAAATTGTGCGTGAGATTAGAAAAAAAAATATATATATAATTGAATCCCTTGATTCGAAGGCATTAATAATAGTTTAGAAGTCTATTAAGGGGAAATTTATACAGTTTTTAGAAAAACTTAAATACCTTTTGAAAACTACAAAACCTAAAGAAAATGAGTAAATAAGTTCTTATCTATACTATATTAAAAGAACGAAGGTCTTTAGTAAAATGTTATTCGCATTTTTACTTTTAAAAGTAGTTTTATACTGGAAAAAAAATAATCATTTAACTCATTTATCTAATATTTAGGATTTAAAAATTAATTATATTTTGTGTATTTAATTCTTCCTTGTATGAACTAGGTATCAAATCCTACTATTTAGAGCTTTAAGTTCAATTATACTTTTACCTTATATAAATCATTATAAATAAAGAAAAAAATCAGTATACTGTTATCATGTTTTTACTCCCCTATCCTTTCATAAAAGAGATACAGTACGTACTGTAGTTTTAATTCTACATTACCAATAAAAACTTGATCTTTATAAATAATAATAATAAAAAAATATAGTCCCCTAAGTATGGGTAAATTACTATAAGAAATACTTCATTGAGTAACGTTTAATTATTTGGAGAATGGTAAATGCTAGATTATTTGGAGAATTTGAAAGTATATCATTCAACCTTATTGACGTATGTGTGCCAACAGTTAATATTATACTAATATTAGAAAATATGTACATAAAATATTTAATTTTGCGAAGAGAGCATAGGTTCACGTGCCCCGCATCTTACCCTATGAATCCGCTTCATAGCTATATGACCCATTTTAAATTCTGTTGTTAATTAGAAAGTCTCCAAGTAGTCGAATTCCTAAAATTGCAAATTTGTAAAAAGCATTAGAAACACTGATCATACAATTAACACCAAGTTAAATTTGCCACACAATTCCGGAATTTATTTGGCAAATGTTTCACCTTGAAAAATTATTCTGGAATATGTTCCTATACCGTATGTGAATTTTCCATTAATTCTTCACGCATAAAAGGAAAACAAGTAGCTTGTAACAACAAAACTATAAGAAATTTGTAATTTTTTTGAAAAAAAGGAACTAATTAACTAAGCAATCTTCAAGTAGAAACTTGAATTATAATACAACATCAGCTCTTAAAACCAACAAAAAGAAAACGAAATTTCCGGAGTGACAAAGGCACTCCAATACTTGTTGGAATATATTTTTTACCCGCAATCGTAAAAGATTAAATGCATCATCTATCTCCATTATTATTTCTGGTGTGACAATTCATCGTGATAACATAATTTATCCACATCAACTAACACAACTGACCACTCCATCACCATCAACAACCACAGTCGGTACTGCCCATTTTATAACCTACCACCATCTACCCACCACATTTCTCAGTCACAACTATTACCACCGGCTGCCATTATTAACTATCACCACTCACCACCACCATCCTCAATCATAATCGCCACCACTACCAATCACTACTAGCTACTAGCATGAACCACCATCATCAACCAAAACTACCACCAGCCATTACCTCAAGCCGATATTCACCCGTTAGCCATCACCCCCAACAACTATCATATTTTTAAAAATTATATATTTTATTAATAGAATATTAGTTTATTCATTTTCAAATAAAAATAAATTTATACATTCAGATGATAAAAATCAAACAGTCTTAATTATTTCTATTCAAATCTTAATACACATCTTAATATATTCAGATATGTATTCAGATTCAGGTATCTTAATCTTAATATACATCTTGATATCCAAATGTGTATTCAGATTCAGCATCGTAATCTTAAAAAAAAAAAACAAATGACGCCAGTTTTTCTTTCAAAAATTAGCAAAAATTTCCATGCTTTAAAAATAAAAAATAAAAAATTGGTACACTGATGGTGCTGAAGTTAACGGTCACTTAACCGACAAAACCGCCAAAAGTCCCTCTTCACCTCTCCCTCCCACCCATCCCCCACACCACCCCCCCCCCCAAAAAAAAAAAAAGAGAAAGAATTTCTTTTGTCTACCATGAAAATAAAGCTAGCAACTTTCATATTGCATTGATTTTCCCCTCCAAAATCTAAGATCTTCTATCAATTTCCCAGCAATCATAAATTAAATCTACTTAATTTTATCAGGTAATTAGCTTTTTTTAATTTTCTGCTCTTTCCTTTTCTTGGGTAGCTACAAGAATTCAAAAAATGAGTTAATTAATTAATACGCAGTATGAAAACAAGTAGCAGTTTAATTAATTAATTTTTTTTTTAACATAACATGCAAAACCGCAAAAAGAAAGGTTAGAGAAAGGGTATGATGAAGCACAAGTCTCTTTGTTGATTTCAATTAAGAATGAAAGATTAATCATTTTTCTCTTTTAATCAGTTTTATTTGCCTTTTTTTTTTCTCTTGTTGATAAACAGGCAATTAATTAAGGGTTGTTGAAATTGAAGGAGATCAATAAAAATGTTCAAAAGAATGAAAGAAGAGGAAAAAATAGAAAAGATCATTCGTGGTCTTTTAAGGCTTCCAGACAACAAGAGATGTATCAACTGCAACAGTTTGGTATGTTTTTGTTTGTTTCTTCTATTATTAAATTAAATATTAGAGTAGTATGTGATTTTCCCTTCAGCCCTTGTGTTAATGAATGGAGTTTTACATTAGAATTAGGCACAATGAAAGAAACAACATCTATATAGGTCAAAGGCGGGGACAAAATTTGAAACTTATGGGTTCTAATCTTTTTTTCGAACCCTAGCTCGTTTTAGTTATTGGGAATAAACTAAATATTCTTACATACTTAATATATTTTTAATACAAAAAACAAGGTTTAAGCAAAAGCTATTGGGTTCGTCTGAACCCATAGCTACTGCACTACATCCGCCGCTGATTAGGTGATAGAGTTAGTTAGGATTAAGTTTTAGTCATGTTAATACGCTGACTTTAGGCCCATCGTTTCTAGGGTTCTTTTGTCATGTTAAAGTTTTATATGCCAGTAAAAAATATAATAGAGAATTTCTAGTACCGAGTCCAGTATATAAGTAGCCAAGCAAATGTTGGTTAATTTATTCAATTCCTCTTAGACATATAGCAGCAACAACAACAACAATAATTCAGTATAATCTCACTTAGTAGGGTCTAGGTAGGGCAGTGTGCACGCAGATCTTACCCCTACCCTGGATAGAGAGGCTGTTTCCAAATAGACCCTCGGCATACTTCCCTCCAAGAACTTCCCACCTTGCTCTTAGGAAGATTCGAACTCACAACCTCTTAGACATATAGCAGCATAGCAAACAATTCTAATTTGTTTTTGCACATGTTATATACCTTACTAATTAATGTCTTGTATATTTGTTTCCTCCTAGCAGGGGCCACAATATATTTGCACAAATTTCTGGACATTTGTCTGCACGCGTTGCAGCGGAGTGCAGTAAGTATCTTATAAATGGCTAAGTTATTTTCAGTTTTTATGGATTTGATTATTCATTTTTTGTTCAAACAATTTCAGCCGCGAGTTTACACATAGGGTAAAATCTGTGTCAATGGCTAGATTTAGTGAAGAAGAAGTTAGTGCTCTGGAAGCTGGGGGTAATGAGGTACACATTCACATTTTACTTGTAAATCATCCTTCTATAAGAGGCTAACGCTTGTCATTATTTTAGCGAGCAAAGGAAATCTACTTCAAAATGTGGGATCCATATCGTAATTCATATCCAGATTCCAGGTAATATTTCCTTATAGTAAGTAACTCAATGACAAGGAAAGTATATTTTCGACGATATGGCCCAATATTAATATTGTTTTTGCGTTACAGTAATCTTCATAGACTTCGAGATTTTATAAAGCATGTTTATGTGGACCGGAAATATACAGGTGAGAGGGGCCACGACAAGCTTCCTGCAGTGAAAACAGTAAGCATCCAATTGTGACTGTAGCAGGTCCAGCAAAAACATTTCATATTTCTGCTAGTTAGATCCTGCAGTTGATAATGTGCTTGAGTTAATTGAAAGTAGCTTATAAGCATTAAATGCTGAAAAACACTTTTACGTGCTGCTGCGGATTTTGTAAAAAAACAGTTATGTGTTTAGGTAGAAGTGTTGAGGCTGATTAAAATAGTTTTCACTCCGTTTGGCACCACACTTCTTGATATATGTCGTTATGTTATGCATTCCACAGAGTATAAAAGATGACTATAAGGAAATGTCTACAGCTGGAGCTGGAGATGCTGATAGATGTGCATTTGAAAAATATAGTCCAAGAACAAGGAGCGATGACTTGAACATAAGATCATATTCCATGGAAGAAAGAAGAAGTCCCCGTAATTATAACCCAGCTGGTAAGAGATCTAGTAGGGAGAGGAGCCTACCGACTCGCTTTGAAATAGTTGATGACAGGTTTCGAGATGAAGGAAGTGGTGATGTTAAGCGATATCAATATCATATATTCTCAAAATCAGAATCCAGGCGTAGAAGTAGGTCGCCTGTTTCACTAAACACAGAGGAGGTCTCTAGTCCCCCCAGGATACGTTCGATCAATGAAATCTTGGGTGACAAAGTTATAGCTCTCAAGGTTGGTGAGTCTCCTAAATCAAGTGGCAAAGTTAGTGAAAGCTCTGCTGAGGATGAGGTGAGATTTGTGATTATTTTTAATTGTGTTTTTAGTAAAAATGTCATATTTTTATATTTGGAAAATTTTAATTTTAAACTTCCCATTTTATCTTAGTGAAACCATGACATAACCTAGAAAAATGAAGTCGTCTATTGTTGGTAGAAAACTGATAACTGTTACCTCATGCTATGTCGTAGTAATCTTGTTTTACATTTGATTTCTCATTATAATGAAACCATGGCATAGCGTAATCGATTGTGAAGGACTAATGCTGCAGTTAATGCATATGATATTAAGTTCTAGATGTAGTGTGATTTTCTTATCAATGTTCTTGATCTTTAAAATTATTAACTGCAGAAAATGGCAAAGGAAAAGGCAGCTGCCAATCTTGGTAGCTTGATTGATTTGGAAACTGACCCTCAGCTGCAAGAGGCACAACAAACAGATCCACCTAAAGAGACTTCCAATACCTCAACTCCACCTTCCTCAGCAGATAAAGTTTCCAGTGTTAATTTACTGGAATCGTTGTTTCTTGACATGTCAACTCCAGCAATTGCGTCGACAGAAACACCAGCTGCTACTGAAGCAACATCAACATCAGTTGCAACTGTAGTTTCTAGTGGTTTTGGACCTACAGTGGCTTCACTTGAGAGTACCCTAACATTGCCTGGACCTAATGATTCCACCAATGGGCAACAGACGCCATCAATTACTAATCATCATTCTGCAGTGCCTATGGGGATCAATAGCTCCAATGTTCAACAGAGTACTGCATCATTTGACGTTTTGTATGGTCAGGTGAGAGAACTTTGTGATGTTTCTTAATGAATAAAACTTTAGCATTAGTGTGCAACAACAACAACTACCTAGTAAAATCCCACCAGGTGGGGTCTAGTTTAGCATTAGTGTGCCAAATGTGCAAAAGTTTTTGAAACATTTCAAAAGAAGAGGCCCTATATTGGGATTTGTCATGTTAATATGTTTACTTCAGGTCCTATGTATTCCATGAATCCTTTAGTCATGTCAGAGTTTTATATGCCAACAGAAAATATAGAGAACTTCTAGTACTTTAAGTTTTGTTTGTATAATATTGGTTCGAGACGAGATTAAATGATGCGACATGGTCAATGAGGAGTTATATAGCAGACCCCAACTTGCTTGAAATTGAGGCAAGTTGTTGTTGTATATAAAGAGTAGAGGTCACCAATTTGGTTGCTTGAGAACAGACTTTGTTTCTACGCTCACTGTGCTGGAGATGCAACTAACTTTTTTTTCTCGTGCTTACTGGCAGCAAAATACTGGCAAACTTACAGGAAATGCTGAAGCACCAACTGCAAATCAAGCTAACTCTGTGACAGCTCCGAGTACTAGTTCAGCAAATGATCCAAAATCTATAGGAAGAAAAGAGCTCCCAGCGGTAACTCTCAAACTGGCTTTATGGATCTTAATTAGGTGAATGTCGCGAAATAGAAGTAGAAGTATTAAATGTGGGTAATTTTGATACAGGACCTTTTCACATCAAGCTATCCTCCAGCTGTTCCAGGTTGGCAATTTCGCCCTCCTGGAATGATGTATGGCACGCAATACCATCCGGATGCAATGGTAAATCAGATTTCAATACTCTTACTAATTTAGAAACCATGGGATAGATTGATGTTCTAATACAAAGAAACTGCTGTTACAGTCAGTTCCAGCTCTCCCAAACTCAGCAATATCAAGAAATCCATTCGATATTGGTCAAGACGGCCCTCAAGTTCAAGCCTCAGAGGTATGTCGAGTCTCTGTGAAAGGTTATTAAGCTCTGAATGTTTCAATTAATAGCAAAAATACACTTATTTTGATTTTACATCTCTAACTTTGAGAAGTTTCTTTTCGTTTAGTTCCCGTCCATGTTATCTATGCAAGCAGCATTGCCAAATATTTCAGCTCCAATAAGTGTACAGCCTCAGCAACTGCCTTATGCTTTTGCACTGCCTCCACAAACAGCTAATTATGGAATGACAATTTCTGGAGGTAAACCATACTGTTAAAGACATAATTAAATAAATAAAAGAATGCTCTCTCTGATAGATTCAGCTTGAACGTAGTTTCAACCATCTGTTTATTATGACATTGATCTTATCTTTCTGATAATTCCTGCAGGACCATATGTAGGACAACAGATACCGAACAACAGGGCCCTTACCGCGTAAGGTTTCTGTTCCAGAATCCATGTAAATATTTTGGATTGCAATTATAGACCAGATGCCTTCAATATGTTTTTCCTTTTGTGCAATTTTAACATTGGTTAACTATGAGAAACCACGGAGCAGAACGTGCTAGCAACAATTGCTCTCTTAACTTGAAGAGAGTAATTTTGCTTGTAATTTCAGGTTACAACGGATACTCAATTACTAAAGAAGTTCTTATCATGTAAATTAACATTTCAATCTTTCATCACAGACCACAAGGGAATACTAGCATTGGCAAAGATGAAGCCGCATTCGCTTCCTTAAATCCTCTTCAACAGTCCAATGGCACATATCCAACGCCTGCTACATCGAATAGTTTTTCATCTGGGGGAGGAAATCCATTTGGATAATTGAAAAAAGAAACATACTTGACTTCACTTGTTCCTGTTTCTTTTATCCCACCACTCTCATAATCTTAGAGAAGCTAGTATCAGTCAGTCTGGTTACAGATATGTTACGTTGCTTGAATCCTCCAAAATTCTTGCATGCTCGAGTAGGATCCTCCAAGAATACATAATTTTTTTACAAACCAACATGGGTGCGGTAGCATTTTTGGAGGATCCAAGCAACATGGGTTAAAGGTGTACAGATATCAAGTAATACAAAATGAAATGAGTAGCTATTGGTTGTATATATCTGGACTGATTTGTACTTGGGTAAATTCTGTACTTGTTTATTGGACTGGATGATGTACATTGGTCTTTTTGCACTTGTCCTTCTGTATACTTTTCAATTTGTCATCCTGGAAAGAAAATAAAACACCTAGTTCATTAATAGGGGATTTCTTTACTTTGGTCTACTTGTTTACCTCAAAAAATGTGAGTAACAATTAAAGATAATTTGTGGTTTTAAATATACGCGATATATTCTAATACTAGTGATTAAACAAGTAGTATTAAGCTTAAGTAAGAAGAAATGATGAACCAAATCAGTGTTGTTGGAGCAATAGGGGCCTCGAGCTTGGTTATCCTAGGGACCTCGAGGTCAGCTAAGAACAATAAAGTATAAACAATAAAGTAAAAACAATAAAGCTGAAGAACAACTGTTGAGCACGTTAAACAAGGAAAGCAGAATAGAATGTTCTATTGCAGTGAATAATGTGAGATGATCCTTACAAAATAATTGGGGTCCCCTTTTTATAGGAGGAGAAAATTCCAATATAGTACATTCCTAATTGCGGTAAAAAAAATTATTGGTACAAGTGTATAACAACCTAGTATGGACATGTACTATTCCGTACAAATCTTATCCTCTAATTTATGCCATAGTCCACGTTTCCTTAAGAAATTTCCGCTCTTTCTTGATTGACTTCGAGATTGTGTTGCCCTCGATGTAGGCCGTACCAGGCCTTTGATCAGCTTCCTCGTGGTATGTGTCCCTCAGCTGTGTCAGACCTTCATTTCAAGTAGCCCGGACTCAGACTCATAGCCCAATTTAAGATCTCGAAATCGAGCTCCCTGATTTTTACCGTATACAAATAGTCCCCCCATTTCTTAGAATGAAATGATATGAAACGATTTGTATTCCCGAAGTCCTTAGATGACGTCATCCTCATGATGCAAGCATTCGACGCGACCAAAATGTCCCGTCGGTCTGCTTCCCAAATATATTGAATGCATGCCAGCATTGGTCGGCCACTAAAGTTGCCGAACCGTCATCGCCCGTCTATAAATATGAGGCGATTCCCCCGAGTAAAAAACTTTACCCTTTCTTCTTCCCTTTTCCATCTTCAACTCTTTCTTCTGTCACTTATTTCCTCCGCCTCTTTAAGCGTCGGAAAAATACTAAGCTCTTGCCTGAAAACACCACATCCTTATGCACCCATAATACATAGCTTATAACCATGGAAAAAAGTTCCAAGACGGTCCCCAAAAAGGACAAAGCATCATCTTCCTCTACCTCCTGGTTGGCTAAACCGGCGGTGCCGCCAACTCCAAAGGAAATTAACCCCGGTGATTGCATCATCAAGAAAGACTTTGGTATCCTCCCGATGTCAAAGGACGATGCAAGCATGTATCCTGATATATTAGCCTGATTATGAAGCTACTCACCAAGGAAGTAAAGAAGGATTGTCGGTGGGGGGGACGAGGTCGAGGTTCAGATCCTGAGGCCCGATGAAAGCATAACCACTCACAAGAAGGGTTTTTTGAGTATTTACACCTACCCCTTCACACTGGGCCCCCTCGATTCAGTGGTGATCTACTTATGCAAGACGTACGAAGACACCCTTGGTCAAATCCACCCTTCTTTCTAGCGTATCATGATCATGTTACGGTATTTTTCGGAAAAGGCCGATGATTTGGGGTTCACCCTCAGCCACCTGGTTCGGTTGTATCGGCCCCAGTAATTTCAAGGGCTCATTAAGCTGCAACATCGAACAACAAAATCCTTCTTTTCCAGCACCGATAAAACCAAAGATCAGGGTTGGATGAGCTGATTTGTTAGAGTAAGGACTTCGGACATCATCCCCGAGGAAAAATTATCGTTCTCGAAGAGGTGGAACTTTAACCGTAGGTAGTGTTCGTATTTCTTGTACATGTTCATATTCTTTTATATTTCATAAAGTTGCGGCTGATAAATCAATTGCCATATATGTGAGGGAAGTTGTGGTCGTTCAGGCTGAGTCGAGGGAGGCCTCCGACCGGGGGATACGGAGCAGTGAATTGGCGAAGTGCCAAGCCTGGAGGGAGACTCTCAAAGAAATTCATGCTCGAGGGTTCGACCTCGCCGAGGAGATAGCTGAAGCAAGGGCGTGGGAAATCGATGCTAGATTTTTTGTCTCCTCCGATGATGAGGATGTGATGAGTGGCTCCCGAGAAGAGGAAAGTGAAAGAGATGCTTCCGAAGGGGAAGAGACTCCTGAAGATAAAGCCATTGAAGATGAGGACGACACTACCGGAGGTGTGGCCCCGAAAATAAATTAGGTTCCCTTTTTTGCAAGGGCCTTCGTGGGCGTTGTAATAGGTTTTGTAAATTTCCCCAACGATATAAAGTAGTTGTTTGCCCTGTCCTTGATTTGTGCTGACTTTTATTATGTCATTTATGAGAAATTCCAATAATTCAAATGTTAAGCTAGAGAGTCGGTTTAGACTCGTAATAAGCCCTTAGGCTTTCATTACTCAAGATCATACCCCTTGGGGTTTGAGATGATTCGAGTTGAACTTAAAATCAATTTATTGCGAGCTTGGGCTAATGGGGCCTTTGAGTCCAAGTTAAATGAGAACGGGATCTCGGACTCCCACAAGCCTTTGGTCCTATATTTCTTTTAAGCTGCCCTTCAGTTCTTGTATATCAACACTTAGGCTCTTTTTTTGAATTGGCCCTTAGGCTCTTTTTTTAGAATTGGCCCTTAGGCTCTTTTGTTAGAATTGGCCCTTAGTCTCTTTAAATTGGGCCATTTTAGCCTAAAAAATGGCTCTATAATTTTTCCCTCATTTCGGCTAAAATACTTAATAAAATTTTAGTTATGCCTTAGCATGTATTTTTTTACCCATTGGATTTTTCAAAGGCTCAAGGTATTAGAACCTTATTAGTCATTTCGTTTGTGTAGACATGATCGAATACCTCTTAAGGGCTTTTCGAAGGCTGGTGTTATTGAAGCCTTTGGATTATTCGAGGGATGATTCATCGAAGCCCTTAGATATTTTGGGGACCGAATTTATTGAATCCCCTTATATTTTTCTTTTGCCTAGGGTAGCCTGACTTAACCGATTTTTTAATGTTTGAAGGCCTTTAATTTTATAGCAGAAATTGGATGTCTACGAATCGCATTATTCTGGCCAATGCCTTTATATGGTCGCAATCTTTAGTCTGGTCGTAGCCTTCAGGTTTGTCACTTGAACTTGTATCTCAATAACTTCCCGAACCTGCTCGATAAGTTAGTCCCTGAGTTTATTGGCCTTGGACTTTGTTTCGAGGGTGTGCCTCTTTGAGGACTTATGAGTCTGAATTTTTGATGATTCGAATGTGTTAACTGTCAGTGGCAGTCCCCTGGTATTTTGGGGGTGCCTCTTTGAGGTCTTATGGGTCCGAATTTTTGACGAATTGGATGTGTTAACTGTCAGTGACAGTCCCGAGTATTTCGGGGTGCTTTGGCCCTTGAGCCACTTCCCGTAGGATTGTAAGTGTAGAGATCATATGATGTACAAAGTATTTTTGTTGTAACCAGAATGTTTCTTTAAATAGTGGATACATGCATACATGTTTTACCGTCGGGGCTCGACTATTCTATATGGACATGGTTCATTCGATCGTTTGGCCCATTACAAAGTTCTCCTATCGAGTCCCTCTTAGGCATGAAATATCTTTCTAAAAAGTATAACCTCCGAGGGTGATGCCCCCAATATTCGAGGTTGAACAAAAAGAAGCCTTGAATACTTGTTGAATATTCCTTAGGTGGTATATGAGTGTTGCCTCGTTGAAAACCTTGCCGGTAAAACTCATTTGGGATTAAACCCAATCTAAGGAAAAAAGAGTGCAAAGCATGCTTTCAAACCCCAAGGCCTACTTGTCGCTCATGCTGGAGGCTCCAGATTTCATTCCAAGTAAGCCTACTTGTCGCACATGTATTCACCACCCAGATATACCACCAAATACTGTGGAGGAACATATTGGAACAAACAAGCAGGTGCTATCTGGATGAAAATTGCAACAAGTTCCAACAAGGAAGCAGTTGTTAGCCGACTTTCAATGAGAGCTGCCAAACAAAAGCACGGTGCCCCAGCTTCATCAACGAAGTCTAACCGTTCAAAAAAGAAATGATGACTCTTGAATAATTTTTAAACACTACGGATGAAAATGATAAAGAACTACAAGTTGAATACTTTAAAAGGTTGGAAGAAAAGGGACAACAAACAAATTGGTACTACATTTTATTCTACCACTTTATTAGTATTCTTATATGTAATCTCGTCAGAGAGTATGTTATAAACTCTGTGATAATTATAAAATATTTGGTCCTTTCAAGTTCATATTTTTTACATGCTTGTTAGTAGGCGAGGTTGGCAAGCCTCAATAGGATTAATACGGTAAGGCTAGCCTGATTTGTGTTATATGGGTAACAATACCGGTGCTATTGTCCTCATTATTTGTACTTTTCTTACTTGTTGTAATTTTCTTTTTGTTATTAATAAAAAATTAGACCTAGGCACTTTCCTAGTGAATTTCTAAAAAAAATAAAAAAATCCAAGGCCTCCGAGCTGACGGATGCCTCGATGTCTCCAATCGAACGTATGCGAGGAGTTAGTTTTAAATAAAAAATGGGAAAGGAAAGAGGGTCATACCGGCAATATTAATATCGCTTGAGCATCGATACATTCTAATTATTTGGTAGTTGCTCGCATTCCATTGTGCTAAGTTTGTAGGATCCTTTTCCTATGACTCCAATGACACGGACGGTCCTTCCCAACTAGTACCTAGCTTCCTTTGTTTGGGTCTCGAGTGTTGAGAGTGACTTTCCTTAGGACTAAGTCCCCTACTCTGAAATATCGAAGGTTCATCTTTCTATTGTAATACCTCTCGATCCTTTATTTTTGCGCGTCCATTCGAATTAATGCAACCTCATGCTTTTAATCGAGTAGTCTGAGAGAAATGTTCACAGCTTCATGATTTGAGCCCTCAATGGCATGTTGAAACTTGATGCTAGGTTCCCCGACTTCGACTGGGATTAAATTCTTTAGATCCGTATACCAACAAACACGGGTGTTCTCGACTTCGAAGTTGTTCGATATGCCCATAGCACCTCGGGCAATACTTCTCTCCATTTTCTTAGCATCATCTAACCTTTTCTTTAAATTTCGAATGATGGTTTTATTTGTGAACTCAGCCTGATCATTTGCACTTGGGTGGTAAGGTGTTGATAAAATCCTTTTGATTTTATGGTCCTCAAAGAATTTTGTCACTTTGCTGTCAATGAACTATTTCCCATTGTCATATATTATTTCGGCAGGTATCTAGACCGACATATAATGTGGTCCCATATGAAGTCGATAACTTCTTTTTCTCTTAATTTCTCGATGGCCTACGTTTCGACCCATTTTGAGAAGTAGTCAGTCATAAATAAAATAAATCTAGCTTTACATGGCGCCGTTGGTTGGGGGCCGACGATGTTCATCCCTCGTTTCATGAATTGCCACGGGGATAAGACTGAGTGGAGATGTTCACCAGGTTTGTGGATTATTGGTGCAAATCTCTAGCATTTGTCACACTTTTGAACGAACTCCTTGGTATCCTTTTTCATGCTATCCCAATAATACCCAGCTCTAATCACCTTGCGAACCAGAGTGTCTGCACCGGAATGGTTCCCACAAATGCCCTCGTGGACTTCCCGTAGTATATAATCAGTGTCCTCAGGTCCTAAACATACTGGTAGTGGTCCATTTACTGCGTTCCATTTTCATCGAGCGAGAATCGAGCTGCTTTGGCTCGAAGTGTTCTTGACTCTTTTGGGTTCGCAGGGAGATTCCCATGCTTCAAGTAATCGGTGTACTTATTCCTCCAATCCCATGCTAAACTTGTTGAATTAGTCTCTTCATGGCCTTCTTCAACCCCCGACTTCGATAGCTGGATGACAGCCCCAGGACGATATCGTCTTCTTCGACCGATGACCCCAAGTTTGCAAATGCATCGGCCTTGCTTTTTCTGTGTTGTTTAATGTTACGATACATTAATAAATAAAATTAGATATTTGACTAAATTGCCCTAATCTCTACTTATAATCAAAATTAACTCTATATGCCTTCTTGCACTAGTAACGGTGGAACTGGAAAAAGAATAATTAATGCCATCTTGGTTTGTATAAATATCAATTTAGTTATATGACCATTTCACCGAAATTTAATAAATATTAATATGGAAGATCAATAAATAAAGCACAAGACATCTTTTTAAAATTGAAGATCATTCTTTTTTATTAATATTGTAAGTGATTATAGTAAATTATTTCCTCTTTTTGTTTCGTAATACGACAAATATTTTGGATAAAAAATTTTAAAGCTAAAATGACATAGAATGAACTGGAGGAGTATTTTAGTAATGCAAAACTTTTTTCAATTTGGTGGTCAAACATGTCCTTTTGGGGACAAAGAAAAGGATGTTCACTGGTTACAAGCCAATTAATACTTTACCAATTCCTTCCAGGTCTCTCTCACATTAATTCCTTCTAACTACCAATTGCATCAAAGTCTACATGCTAGAGGCTTCTTTCCCTCTTAGATTTAAAAGAAAATTGCTGTTCATCCGTATTATTCGTCAAAAAATAAGTTAGGATAATAAATCAATTAAATCGAGTTGAATATGAATAAAGAACCATATTATATTATCTACTTAGAAAATAAGTAACTAAATGAATAACCAATGGATAACTAATGTATTTAACTTGTAAAGCCTCAAATTGGAGTTCCTCAAATTTGGAAGATTGAGAATTCTCTTATAAGTGATTGTATTTAAGAAGCTATGAATAAACCTGTTTTATCCGTCTCAAATACGGGTCGGGTCGAATAATTTATTCGTTTTAAATTGCCCGTTTTGACCAGTTCATATCCGACCCGACCCGCCCGTTTGCTGTCCATACCTATGACATATTATGAGCAATTTAATAGGCTGATTTTTTTGGTCAAATTTAAGGAAACATGCTAGTACTATTATGTTATGCAATTAAACACTACTCCCTCTGGTCCATGATTTTTTGGCCTTTTTTTGTGATTCAAAATATATAATTTTTTCAGATAATGAATTAATTATTTTTTTCCTACGTTGCTTTTGGAGTACTAGTGTTGAAGTATGTGTTAGAAATGTTTATGTCAAGAGATAGTAAATATTAATATGATGAATTTCATTGCTAATAAATATTAAAATATAAATTTTTTAATCCGTATAAAAACAACCAAAAAATCACCAAACGGGACTTATTATAAACAGGAGGGAATATCGTTCTTATATACATGAAATAGCTAAATGATTAGAAGTGGCCACAAGAAGAGGGATAAAATAAAGTAATAAGAGAGACACATAAATCAATTAATTATATTGGTCATATTCTTGAATTTGGAACAAAAATTGAGTAATGCTTCCAAATACGGACAGAGAATACTCCCTCCGTTCATTTTTACTTGGCATGCCCCTTAAGAAATTATAAATGAAGTGCATAATTTACCATGAAACCTGATATGTTTTGACTTTTGATGCCCCTTAAGAAATAATAAATGAAGTGCATAATTTGCTATGAAACCGATATTAACCGATGCATATTTTATTGAATTTGAGAATATAATTTAAAATGAATAATAAATATTACGGTTATAACAGGAAACAAATATTTGTCTTCTCTTTAATATGTGTAAAATGACAAGTAAAAATAAAAATTTATTTTTAATATATATGTCACGTAAACGTAAAGTCATTTATGCATTGATTTCACTTTGAAGTTCAAGAGGTTGCTGGTTGGTTGGTAAACCCTAAACAGGTAGTATTAATAACTACAGGTTTAATTAGCTCGAAAAACTTTTCTCTTAAATTTCCTAATCCTGACGTTGATTCATACTAATGTAATTGGGTTAGAAGAGTGTTGGGAAGCTAATTAAAGTGAGAACCCTAACTATTTGGTCCAAAATAAATGATTTTTTTGGATGTTTTCACACATATTAAGAAAGTCATTTTTTAGCATTAATTAGCAATAAAATTGACCATTTTAGCTTTACTATCTCACATAAACACTCCTAACACATATTCCAATACTATTTACTCCAAGGACGATGTAGGAAAAACATCATTAAGTCATTCTTGAAATCCGAAAAAATCACTTATATTGGATCACAAAAGAAGGTCAAAAATCACTTAGTTTGAACCGGAGGGAGTAGTATATTCTCTCACCCTCCCCCCTCCTCCCCCACCAAGGATTTATCTCATTTATTTCTTTCAACTGCCAACTTCAATGATCTGGTGTGAATCAATTATTATTTCTTTATTTTTGTTCAATTCCAATACTACTCCCTCGGATCTATTTTAAGTGATATTTTTTGCCCTTTTTTGGCCTTTTTTTTTGGTGATCCACAATATTGATTTTTTCAAATACCAAGAAAGAATGAGCTTTTTCTTTCTAAAGTTGTATGTGGAGTGAAAAATCTGGGAGTAGTTTGTTTTGTTATATTTCCATTAAACAAAGTTTTATTGTTAATTAATATTAAAAGAAAAATTCCTTAGTATATATAAAAAAAAGAAGAAAAAAAATTACTTAAAGTGGACGGGAGGGACTAGGTTGATAGTACAAGTTTATTCCACTATAAAAAAACGGGATACCTCAAATATTTTAGAAACCAGTAGAATTAATTAAGAATATAATAAAATGAAAGAAACAAAACAATTATTCGTGAATACATGAAGGTAAGATAGTCATTTCACTTAACATTTTTAATTTGAAGTTCTCAGATACACAAGTAAGCAAAATGACTAAACTTTTAATTGCATTGTTGTAAAGTTGCTGAAAAACTTGCAAAGGTTTGTACAGCTGCCCAAGCAATCTCCAACATTTGCACCAACTGCCAAACAAATATTTTTTTATAAGTCTAATATTATCTTAGAAACCAAAATAAGAAAAAGAAAAAAAAGACAATATAACAAAAAGATCAATCAATTTTTTTCTAGTATCATAAAAATGTCTCCTTTATTTCCTTTAGACTTTCAGTGATATTTTGACAAAGTTGAGTGATTTTTTGGTTAAAAAAAATATTTTAGTGACTTTCTTGATATTTAGGTAAAGTTAAACAATTTTTTCGTTGTAAAAAACAATATAGTAATAGTTTTGCTTCAGCCGAATAGAAGTTGAGTGTCCACCCCCATGAAGTTATTTCCAATGAACTATGAAGAGTTTCTTACCGCTCCACTTAAAATTTTGAGTTAATTCCTTCTATGGGGAAGATAGTGTGTATGCAGACTTTATTTCAACCCTGAGGTAGAGAGTCTATTTCCAAATAGACCTTCGGCATTCTTTCCTCCAAGAACTTCCTACCTTGTTATTTGGGAGACTCGAACTCACAACCACTTGGTTGGAAGTGGAGGTTACTTAGCTTATCATCAGAGCAACCCCTCTTGTCTTAAGGTTCAACGATCGTTTGTGAAATTAACGGATAAATAAAAATGATTTAAGAAAGAAATGAAATTACCAAAGCTAAGTGGGATGCACATCTCCAAGTAACAACCACCCCTACACACACTCTGAAAATCCAAAGCAGAAGAAGAAGTGGTGCAGTTGTTTAAACAGTTGAAATAACACTGAGCAGAATCATCATTTTTCTGTAGAAGAAAACAATTATTGTAGCATCCTCCCCAGCAACTATACATTTTTGAACTTGTGACTACTTCATCCTTCTCCATTTTCACTTCTTGTAATTGTAACACCAAAATAATTATCACAACTTTCCAATTTATTCCCCTCTCCATAGTTTTTTCTGCTTTTTGTTTGGTTTTTAATTTGATCTATATATTCTTCTTTTGCACTAATTATTTGTTTGAAATATTGCATTAACAGGTTTATGTATGTATATCTAGGGAGTCACAAAATGTAACTAAATTTTGCAACATGTGTCTAGTTTTTAATTACTAACTTTCTAGTTTATATCAAACCATTTGTCTTGTTTCACTTCCCACGGTAATGACAACTTATTTATCATGGAGTTTTTACGACTTATAATAAGTTCATGACAAGTAATATTCTAGTAGTAGCTTCTGGTTGTTTAAATTTCTTTTTTAAAGCAGGATTTATTATCTTATGCAAAATTATAGTATTATAAAATAAAAAAAAATTTTGAATGGATTACATTTTTAGCAACTTGACAGAAATGAGGACATTAATTGAAACGGCTAAGGTCACAGCTAAAACGTGCTGGTCCACACTACGAAAAATTTATCTTTTCTTTCCACTGTCGTTTATGCTTGAATAACCTTTTTTCTTTTTTCCCTGAGGTGGCGTTCAGATTGGTTTTGGTTTAATATGAAAAATATTTTGGTATGTATATATAGGTTTCAGTTATACACACTTATACAGTTACTATAAGAAACGTTATACAATATTAAATAAGGATATCTATAGATAAGTTTCCTTTAAAGTATAAGGTTTGTGGTTTATCAATTAAAAATAAAGTAGGTTATCTGCCTCAATAAGTAAAACGGAAAAGGGCATGATATATCCCTCTATTTTGTTTTATTGTTCAATCATGTCCCCCGTTATACTTTCCGTCCAAATTTACCTTTGCCGTCGATCAAAGTTCTATATTTGCCCGTATTTTAACGCCCGGGACACGTGGCACATTCTGAATACGAAAAAAGGCTTGATATATCCCTATACTTTATTTTATTGTTCAATCATATCCCTCGTTATACTTTCCGTCCAAGTTTACCCATGCCCCTCCATCAAAGTTCTATATTTGCTCCTATTTTAACGGCCGGGACACGTGGCATATTTTAGGAGAAAGAACTAGTACAGAAACAAAAAAACTCGAAACTGACTTAGAACACATGACCCTCATGTTCGTTTTTCCTCTCTTAATTTTTTCCCAAACTTCTCTTAAATAAATAATTTTAATCTGTGTAAGAGATTATCATAGTTTGACAAAGAGATGAGGTTCAAGACATAAGGTTCTGTCATCTCTTTGCTTGTTGCCAATATTTTTTTCTTTACTTCTATTTTCTTATTCCTCACCCCCTTACATTTTTTTCTTCATCTTCTTATCACTGAATGAAACTCCACCTTGACAATAAAACTACTCGAAGTCGCCCATAATTCTTTGCATATGTATTTTTTCAATCTCATTGATTTAAGAAAAATTTGAAATAGGTGTGGCAGAAAATTTGAAACTTCAGACGAGCTTGATGGAATTCTTTCTCCGGCGATCTCAAAACAACGATAGAAGGTCGATTCCAAGTTTGAACAATTATATGAAGCTGGGAAAGTAATTTCTATGGCTAAAACAAATATAGTAAGATTTCATACATGACCAAGTACTCAAGACCATTCATAAAGTCACGCTGGTGCCGAAAATTGTGTTTTTGAACCTTATCTCTTTGTCAGACTAAGATAATCTCTTACACAGATTAAAAAGTTTTTATTTAAGAGAAGTTTGAAAAAAATTAAGAGAGGAAAAACGGAGCATGCAGGTCATGGGTTCTAGGGCGGTTTGGAGTTCTTTTGTTTTTGTACTGATTCTTTCTCCTAAAATATACTACGTGTCCCTATTGTTAAAATAAGAAGAGGAAGAAAAAAATGTAAGGGAGTGAGGAATAAGAAAATAGAAGTAAAGAAAAAAATATTGGCAACAAACAAAGAGATGACAGAACCTTATGTCTTGAACCTCATCTCTTTGTCAAACTAAGATAATCTCTTACACAGATTAAAAGTATTTATTTAAGAAGTTTGGGAAAAAAGTAATAGAGGAAAAACGAGCATGAGGGTCATGGGTTCTAAGTCGGTTTTGAGTTTTTTTCTTTCTGTACTGGTTCTTTCTCCTAAAATATGCCACGTGTCCCGGCCATTAAAATAGGAGCAAATATAAAACTTTGATGGAGGGCATGGGTAAACTTGGACGGAAAGTATAACGAGAGATAAGATTGAACAATAAAATAAAGTATAGGGATATATCAGGCCCTTTTCCGTATTCAGAATGTGCCACGTGTCCCGGCCGTTAAAATAGGAGCAATATAAAACTTTGATTGACGGCAAGGGTAAATATGGACGGAAAGTATAACAGGGGACGGGATTGAACAATAAAAGAAAGTAGAGGGATATATATGCCCTTTTCCGTAAGTAAAAATATTCTGATAATGTAAAAATTCTTTATATTGATGATGTATAAATTCATACTGACTTTCTCTAGCCAATCCAAATAAATGAAATATTTAGTGCTATATTGCTTTGATGCTACTCTTACTTCAGAAAGTAAGCATAATTTATCGTACATATTAAAATGTCCAAATCATACTTTTCTATACCTCAAAAAATACAAGTGACAATTAAATTTGATTTCTCGTTTTAAAAATATGTGATTTAGTTCAATACCAATTAAGAATAAAAAATACGAAATAGAAATGAAAGATAAAAGTGAATCAAACCAATGTGACTTAGCAGTAATGACCTCGAGGTGGTTTAGGGCAGTAAGAACAATTAAGTAGAGAAACCAAAGCAAGAACAATTAAGCCAAGGTGCAATTATGATGAATAGCGGATAAAAAGTAGAGAGTATATTCTTTGCTCAGTGAGAAGATAGTGTTACAAATGATTGGGATCCCCTTTATATAATAGGGAAATCCCAAATAAGGAATATTTTTATTTACAATAGGGAATATTGATCTTATTACAGCTGTCTTAACCGGCTAGTACAGAGTTGTACGATCCTATTCCGTAATTTGTGCCATGATTTCATAAACGTGGCAGGAATCTAGATAGCTCCCGTACAAATCCATAACGGTATTATTTCAAGGTCGAGCACACTTGGCCTCGGTATTCCTCGAACTTCTATTTTCGGGCACTACACCGTTTCCTCGAGCTCGAGCCTGGTCCACCGGCTTCGATCTTGACCATTCCCGGACTTTAGAGCTAAGGCGGAACCTCAAGCTTTTGCATTGGGGCATATGATTTTGACCATATACAGATAGTCCCCACGGTTCTTAGAATAAGATGATAAGAAATGATTTTCACCTCGACTTCCCCTAGCTTCTCATCATGATGTCACGCCCGTGATGTTGGTACTTGAAATGACCGGAAATGTCACATCTGCGCTCTTCCCCAAAACATCAAATGTGTGTCAGTGTTGGTCAGCCACTTGCGCCATCAGTCCGTAGCCGCCTTTTTATAAATAGGAGGCTATCATGTTGAACAAAGAACCATACTTTTTCATCTTTTTCTTCTTTTGGTCTTCTCCCTTCTTTGCTTCCTTCTTGAATAGTTTATTTCCATGGTTCGAACCTGTGAACACATGGTCATATGGTAGCAACTTTACCAGTTATGCCATGAAAATGAGGTGGCACTATCGTCTACTAACTTTTGCATCCCACCCCAGAACAATGTCCCAAGAATAAACATTCTTGGATCATTTTCTCATGCACCTTGCAACCCTTTTGATTTTTCTTGTGATAGAAGGTGAAGCTACATCTTCAGGTATTCCCTTCTGGTCTTTTTCTTTTGATGCTCTTTTTCAATGGATTATGACCCGAAATTTCAACAAAACGTTCAATCTCCACCGCTGTAAATATGGTTACATTTATCGAAGACTTTCTGCCTCTAATATCTTTTGGGTATGAAGATATCCCCAACGTCCAAAACGGGGTCCCCGGGAAGGAGACTCTCGAAGATGATGCTCTCGAGAACGTGGCCTTAGAAGTAGAGTAGGTTTTTGGCTTTTGTTTTTGTGTAAGTACCCTTCGTGGGCGTTATAGTTATATTTTGTAACCATCTCTCAGAAACATATAAAAGGATACATATATCTTCCTTTTTGGCTCGTGCTGAATTCTGTTCTGTCTTTACTTGTGAAAAATATGATTGTGTAATTCTACCGACTAGGCCAAACATCGGACTCAGGATGTGATAAACCCTTAGGTTTTTAATCAACCAACATAATATCCCTTAAGGCTTTCGTTAATTCCCGAGCTGAGCTTAAATTGATTCGATGTGAACTCAAAACATCGAGATTCCTTAGTCCGAATCAAGTGAGAGCGAGGTCTTGAATTCAAAATAGAGTTAGACCTTAGGCTCTGTAAATGACCATCGATTGAGAACTTCTTTCAGACTTGGGTAGTCCTTGGTCCTTAGTAGTCAAGTGAGTACTTTCTAGAATAAAGTTAGCCCTTAGGCTTTTTGTAGTCCCCGACTGAGAAATATCTCAAACTCGGGTAGCCCTTGGGCTTAGCATTTAAATGAATACTTCGCTCGAACTCGAAATAGATTGATAAAAAATGAACTGATCTTCGACGCCTTGATTCTAATGCTAATCTCGTGATGTCGGCGATTGAAGTTGGCTGAAAAGGTTGCTTTTCGTGCGATTTCCAAAGTCATTGATTGGAGGCGGCTGAAGGTTGGACTTTTGGATTCCAAAGTACGGTTAAGTGACTTCTATAAATGAACAAACTTCATAACCTTGCAAACTTTATCCTCGTATTGTTCACAAAGTTTTATTGGCTCTTTCAATTTCTTTGAGTTCTCATTTCTCTTCTATCTCATTATCAACACTTTCCATTTTCTTTAACGCGATGGCTAAAACCTCTAAAACGGTTTCCCAGAAAGAAAAAACTTCTTCATCTTCCCGAACGACCAAGAGCAAACCAGTAGTACCCCCTCGAATTGAGGAGTGCATCCCTCCACCATGTGAAATAACTTCCAATTTTAGAATCGAGAAACCTGTGTAGACACCAGGCCGATGCGAACCCATGTCTCGATATGTTTGCTTGATAACCAAGCATGAGCTTGTGCAGGCAAAGGAGGACTACAAGTGGGAGAAAAAAAAAGTAGTGATTCCTTCCTTCGAGGAGGACAGCACCACATACAAAGTGGGATACTTAAGCGTATACACCTATTCATTCACGTTAGGTCCTGCAATTCCCGCTGAAGATCCCATAGAACCGGTTATTCTTGATTTTTTTGATGATATCGAGTGACTCTTGGTCATATCTACCCTTCATTTTGGAAAATCGTTTACTCGATCACATTCTTTTCGAGCCAAGTCGAAGGGATATCTTTCACCCTCGATCATCTGATCAGACTGTACAATCCCCAACTTTATTGAGGTGGCTTGATTAAATTGCAACGCCGATCCTTGAAATCTCTCTTCAGTAGTACTGATAAGGATAAAGACCGAGGATGGATGAGCCGGTTTATCCGAGTCAAGACCTCTAACCTGATTCCTGCTGATTGGATGTCGTGCATCGTGGAGTAGAACATGAAACGTAAGTATCTGGCAGGTTTATTCCTTGCATTATCTTCTTATTACCCTTTTTCCTTGGTCTAACCCCTTGCCGATGGCGCAACTACTGCCTGGTTTTCTGGTAGAGTCCCGGACCTCGAAGGCTAGGTCCTAAAGCTGACTTCCACTTCCTCTTATTCGGAGCATTACCGTCGAGATTTGGTCAAGGTTCGATGGGAGGCCAAAAACCATGGTGAATTCTCTTGTTTGTTTTCTTGTACTTCTCCCCGCGGGATACTTATTTCGATTTCGTGTAGGTCTTGGAGACGTTATTGCTATACGATCGGCCTCAGTCAATGAAGAAGATATTTTGAAGTCTTCTAAAGAAAGAAAAAGAAAAGAGAGTCACATGTAGATCCCCTGAAGCCTAAGAAAAGCGTGGCTTAAAGGTCCAATGCCGATAGGGCCGCCATATCTCCGGAAATGGCCCAACTCCTTCGGGATTTGGAGGAAGAAGAAGATGACGACTACTTATTGGTAGCTCCTGAAAGAACGTCATTGCTTCGAAGTCCGTCGAGCTAGTAATGGTTGATGTGGCTCATTCTAGAGCCGCATAAATCTCTTAGGGGAGTTCAAACAAATTCCCCGATCCATTGTGCAAAAAACAAAGGCACCTCGTCTAAGAGGCTATTTGGAGGGCGAGGCCGAACGGCTCCATCTCGATCCTCTTTAAATAAAAGAGAACACCCTGAGTGGATCACTCGAGGTAATCAATATGGATTACTCTCTGCCTCGCCCTGAGTTCTCCATGGGGCAAATTCAAAATGCTTATAATATGAGGTCTTCTGAAGTGGAAGCGAGCCACGATGGGTATGACATCTTTCGAGAATGCCTCACAGGGGTCGAAGATATCCCTAACCCAGATGCTTCCTTCATTTTTTATGAGGCTCGTCGACTCTTCAAACAAGTGGTTTTTCTATTTTTTATGCTTGCGCCTTTGTTTTTGCAGATATGAATCCATATTTCCTCCTTTTTTATGAAGATTGTGGTGCTTCATAAAAAGGTATTTTCTAAGTCCCGAACTGATCTTACTCGATTTGATGTTGAGCTTAGAAGATTTCGAAAGAGATGGATGATCTTAAGAACCTCTATGTTAAGAAAAAGATGGAGATCAACGATACACGAGTTGAATTGATGCAGGCTTGCCAAGGATGGGCCGAGTATGTTAAGAAGGTAATATAGACTCTGAGGGTCTACTATGTACTTGTTAGTTTTGACGGCTAATACTTTTAATTCTGCAGTTTTATCAGGAGGCTGACTTGGTGGCACAACTTCGGGAGGAGCTTAAGATGAAAGAGGCCGAGACCCTAGGGTGGAGGCGAGGTATGGAAAATATCACTTCTGAGAAGGAAACTCTTCGAGAGCAGTTGGCTTCACTCAAACGTCAATTTTAAAATGTGTAGGAGGAAAGCATAGCTCGTGACCGCGACATCGGGGAGCTTAAATCTAAATCTACTGCTAAGTTTGCCAAGGCCAGATCTGACGCTGAGGCAATTATGTCTTCATATGGAGCTAATGCTGAACCTGCCAATGCTTGGGCTACGGAGATTTCTTCTGTAGTAGAAGTTATGTTATCGAGTGCACTTGATCATATTAGGTGACAATCCCAGAGTGTAACCCTCGATGAGGTACATGCTCGCGGCTTCAATCTCTCAGCCGATATTGAAAAGGGCGAAGATTTTAGAAGAAAAGGCTACCGCTCTACTTTCCGATGAAGATGATTCTGCCAGTGGCTTCGAGAGTAGAGGAGATGAAGATGAAGTCCTCGGGGATGAGGCTCTCGAAGATGTGACTCCGAAGTAGTCTTAAGTTACCTTATTTTGTTTTTGTGTACATATTCCTCGTAATCATCCTTTGGAAATACAAGAGGAATTTTTTATCTCATTTTTTACTTGTGCTGGATTTATGGAATACTTCTTTTGCATAACTTGAATGATTGATCCGAGAATTGGCTTGGGCTTAGGAATAAACCATTAGATCTTTATCGAGAGAACAGAGTCTTGTACAATATGTTTTTGGCCTTAAGCCTTTTGAAGTTGGCTCATGGGCTCTCATATATCGACCATTATGCTCTTTAAGTTGGCACTTGAGCTCTTATATCGGAACTTAGGCTCTCTAACTTAGGCCGATTCGGCCGATAAAATAGCTACATAATTTTTTCCTCATTTCGGCTAAAAGACTTACTGAAAATTTAACTATGACTTAGCATGTGTTTTTTTGTACCCATTGGGTTTTTTGAAGGTTAGAAATATCAGACCTTGTTTACGTAGGGATAATTGAATACCTCTTGGGGTTTTATCGAGGGTTGATGTTGTCGAAGCCTTTAAATTATTCAAAGGCTGAATTTATCGAAGCCCATTATATTTTGCTTTTACCGAGGGTAGCCTGATTTAACTAGTTTTTACAAAGTATTTGAATGCCTTTAATTTATAGCAAAAGTCGGACGTCTCCAAGACACGTTATTTTAGTTGTAGCTTTTATGTGACTGTAGTCTTTAGTATGGCCGTAACCTTCGGGTATGTCACTTGGACTTGTTTCCCGATAACGTTCCAAACTTGTTTGAATAGTAATCCCCGAGTATATTGTCCTTGGCCTTTATTCTGAAGGGGTGCCTCTTTGAGGTCTTATGAGTCCGAGTTTTCAATGACTCGGATGTACCGTCTTTCGACATTAGTCCCCGAGTAGTCGGGGGAGATTTTGTGCTTTGGTTCTTGAGTCGTTTCCCGTAGAATTATAAGTGTAGAGTTCGTGTAATAGTAGACTTTTTTGAGACACAAACTGTTTTGATATTAACAGAATGCTTCTTCAAATAATCGATACATGAGTACATGTTTTTCCCATCGAGGCTTGATTATTCTATATGGACATGGTTCATCTAACCGTTTGGCCCATTACAAGTTTTCCTATCGAGGCCCTCTTAGGCATGAAGTATTTTCCTTGGAAATATAACCTCCGAGGGTGTTTCCCACCCAGTATTCGAGGTTGATTGAGGAGAAGCCTTGGATACTATTGAATTTTCCCTAGGTAGATTAGTTGTTGCCTCGTTAAAAACCTTGCCGGTAAAACCCATTTGGAAAACAACACAGGCTAAGGAAAGAAAAGTGCAATGAATGCTTTAAAACTTGAGGCCTTCATGTAAAAAGTTGAGTCTTAGTGATCGCGTGCCTTTGAGAACTTCTATCGTGCCGAGATCGTAAGATCCTTTACAATGACTCTGCGGGCTCTAGTTGGTTTTATCTTTCTATTCGCGATCGTGATACCTCAAAAGCCTTGATTTGATCGGGGATGACTTTGATATCCCGATTTTGACATCATGATGCCGAGAAACTTTCCCGAGATGACTTCAAAGACACATTTCTTTGGGTTAAGCTTTGTGTCGCATTGCCTCGAAACTTTGAATGTTACGTGGAAATGAATTAAGATAGCCCTCTACGTACAAGGACTTAACTATTTATATCATTAATATAGGCTTTTAGTATTTTACATGTTTGTTCTCCAAACATCCTGTCAATTGGACATTGGTACGTAGCTTCTTAGACTGAGGTCTCCTTTTTTGCTTCACTAACCTGGAATCGATGCTTAGCCCAATGTGTGTGATTTTCGCCGGAACCCCTGTCATATATAAACGGGACCATGCAATGCAATCCATATTATCAATAAGAAAGTAAATGAGTTTTTTCCAAAGTTCGGGGGTTAATCCCGTCCCCGGTGTACCTTTCTCTTGAGCGGTTGACTTGGCGATATCCGTCGAGGCTGGGAGCTATGATTGCTACTTGGCCGCCCACTTACCTTTAGGGCTCGATTACTCTAAGTCCAAGGGTTCTGGTATCGGCACCACTTCCTCGATTGCAAACATTTCTTTTGTAGCATGCTCCTCCCCGTGAAATGTTTTCGCTCCTTCCTCTATTGGGAATTTCATCATCTGGTGGAGGGTCGAAGGCACTGCCCTCATGTTGTGTATCCATGGTCTCCCGAGGAGTGCATTATATCTCATATCACCTTCGATAATATGGAACCTAGTATCTTGTATGGTCCTGACCACATTTACTAGCAAGATAATCTCTTTTTTTGTTGTTTCATTTGCCATGTTGAATCCATTTAGCACCCGGGATGCGGATACGATCTGATCTTGCAATCCAAGTTGCTTCACGACCCTCAGTCTTATTTTGTTTTCATAGCTACCCGGGTCCACTAAAACACGTTTAACTTGAATTTCATTTAAAAGAATAAAGATTACTGTGGCATCGTTGTGAGGTTCGGATAAGGTTTCTGCTTCCTCGTCGCAGAATGATAGGACGTCCTCGGGCATGTAGCTTCAAGTCCCGCTTTTCTCTTATGATCGATACTTTGGTGCGCTTGAATATAGGATGTTGAAGGACGTCAACTCTTCCAATGATCATGTGGATTACTTGTTGTGGTTCTTCTTGCTTGTTTTTCCTTGCATCCCTCTCCCTGAAGTGGTTCTTGGCTCGATCATTAGAAATAATCGAAGGTGGCCCTCATTGAACAATCAAGCCACCCCTTCCCTTAGCTGCCAGCAATCTTCTGTTCCATGACTGTGCACCAAGATACTTGCACATCAAGTTCGGGTTTCTATGAGAGGGATCGGTTTGTATGGGCCTCGGCCACTTGGTGTCTTTGATTTTTCCAATAGCCGACACGATCCCTGATGCATCCACACTAAAGTTGTACTCTGATAGTCGGGGAGCCTTAGCGGGGTCTGTGTGCTCGTCGAACCCACTCTTGCTTATGAGTCCCTGAGAACTTTGGCCTCGGTTGCCTTCGAGGAGTGTTACGGCTCGAGCCACTATTTGTTTGATCGGTATATGGCTTATACCGTCATTTGTTGAATATAGATCCCCGATCTATGTCTCTTGGGGGCTTGACTACGAATTGGTTAAGATGAACTGGACCCAAGGGGGCTCCAAATTGATCATCTTTGATCCTGATTTTTGACTAGTAACAATTGTGCACATCTGACCACACAGTTGGATACGCGATCAAGTTCTGCTTTAGCTATCAAGAAGCAATTGAGCATTGCTTGTTCAAACCCTGTATGAAGGCCTGCATTGTCCAGTCGGCGGAAACCAGCGACAGTTCCATTCTTTCCATCTGAAACCTAGACACGAACTCCTTTAACATCTCGTCGTTCCTTTGTTTTATTTTGAAGACATCCGACTTTCTCGTAGCCACCTTTATGGCCCCGACGTGAGCTTTAATGAAGGCATCCGCTAACATAGCAAATGGATCAATAGAGTTAGGAGCTAAGTTGTGATACCAAATCATAGCTCCTTTTGAGAGTGTTTCCCCAAAAACTTTAAACAACACTAACTCAATTTCATCATCATTCAAGTCATTTCCTTTGATCCCACAAGTGTATGAAGTGATATGTTCGTTAGGGTCGGTTGTCACATTATACTTGGGTATATCGGGCATACAAAATTTCTTAGGAATGGGCATCGGGGCTACACTCTGAGGGAATGATTTTTGTATGAACTTCTTGGCATCTAGACCTTTCAAAACTGGAGGTGCCCCCGGTATCTGGTCTACACGGGGGTTATAAGTCTCCACCTTCTTATTGTTATCCTTAATTTTCTTTTCTCCTGACTCGATCCTCTTAGTGAGTTCTTCGAGCATTTTCATAATGGTGGGATCAGTCCCCGAGCTGTCTCCATTTGGTCCTTCCGACGTTGGTTCAGCACGTTGATTATTTTCATGTTCAGCAACACCCGGGGAGTTATTCTGACTTTGAAGTTGTGCGATGGCGATTTGCTGATCCTGCAACATCTCAAATATCACATGGAGGCTAACTCTTCCATCTCCTGTCCCTGGCGTTCCTTGGTCCTATGGTCGAGCATCCCTGTGCATGCTCTCTTTGGGGTCTATGCCTAGGCTAGTGTTTATAGCAATATGAGAAACCCAACACTATCTGGTTCCTCATTTGGCACTTCCCCAGGATTTATTGGTGGCACACTAACCTTTACATTGTTGTTTTCTCCAAGACCCTCATTGTCATGAACAAGTGCATTTTGTGAGCTAGACATGTTTAAGCCTGAAAATAAAGATTCTTGACAAGAAAAAATGTAAAAATAATGTGTGTAATGGGACTCAGTAAAGAAATAATCAATATTATCTTTAGCCCCATGATGTGCGCTAAATTATTTACCTCGAAAAATACGGGTAACAATTAAATTTGATTTGTGGTCTTAAAGATGTGTGATTTAGTTCAATACCAATTAAGAATCAATAAATACGAAGTAGAAATGAAAGATCGAAGCGAATCAAACCAATATGACTTAGAAGTAATGGCCTCGGGGTGGTTTAGGGCAGTAAGAACAATCAAGTAGAGAAACCAAAGTAAGAAAAATTAAGCTACCGGACAGTTATGATGAATAGCGGACAAAAAGTAGAAAGTATATTCTTTGCTGAGTGAGAAGATGGTGTTACAAATGATTGGGGTCCCTTTTATATAATAGGGAATCACAAATAAGGAATATTTCTATTTATAGTAGGAAATATTCTTATTATAGCTGTCTTGACAGTCTAGTACGGAGCTGTACGATCCAATTCCAAAATTTGCGCCATGATCTGAGGAACATGGAAAGAATCTAGCTGGCTCAGGCACAAATCCATAACGGTATTATTTCAACGTCAAGCACACTTGGTCTCAGTATTCCTCGAACTTATATTTTCGGGCACTACGTCCTTTCCTCGAATTCGAGCCTGGTCCATCGGCTTCGATCTTGACCCCTCCCGGACTTGGACCTAGGGCGAAACCTCGAGCTTTTACACCGGGGGCATATGATTTTGACCTAGGGTGGAACCTCGTGCATACTTGACCGTATATATTCTTAGAGTAAGATGACCTTGCTGTATAGAGACAAAAACTACTCGACATAAGATTCTTTGGACATCATTCTTATTATGAATGTTCGTCCATTCTTTTAAAGTATATGCAATTGAATGGCACCCTACTTTAATTTCTAGAAGACCTGCAAAGAAATTCCAAGTCATAAAAGCAATATCACTAGTATGAAGAATATGAGATATAGTTTCTCTCTTGGGATGTAGACAACAAGAGCATGTGGAAACTATATTATGGTCAAATCTCTTTATGGTTTCATCCACAAGTAATTTACCCTTAATAACTCTCCAAAGAAAGAAAGACATCTTAAATTGGACATTCTTCTTCCAGACATCTTTCCACATATAATCTGTATCCCTTCTTTTCCTAATGCAGCTAAAAGCAGAGGAACAAGTAAAGGCCCCATTAGAAGTCTCAGTCCAAACAGGAGTGTCATAATCTTTCTATTGACAATAGGAATATGTCTAATGTGATTTAACAGATTATTAGGAACCAGTCTAGATATAGTGTTTATATCTCATGCCTCATCCTTCATACAATCCCTAATCTTCATATTACCAGATTTTCTTGTAATCATTGACATAAGCACCTAGTGGTCCAAGCCCTGTCCAATTATCCCATCAAAAGGATCTATCACCATCATTGATCTTTCATAGTATATAAGGTTCAATATCTTTTATGATGTGCATCATTTCCTTCCGGCCTGTAGAATATTTAGATTCCAAGACCTTTGCAACATGGTGGCTTCTCGGGGAGTTTTTTGCTCTGATGAATTTTGCCCAAAGGTTGTTTGCAACTCTTAACCTCCGCCATCTTTTGGCAGAGAAAGTCTTACATAAGTCAGTCAGACTTTTAAAATCCGCACCACCTTCATCGCTAGGATAATCCTCCAAAAGCTCAAATGGTATTTGTTCTTGTTTTTCATATTTTCCCCAGAAGAAATGGGAGAAATAACTCTCCAATTGTTTACGAATTATCTTGGGAGGGGTAACAACTGCAAGAACATGAAGAGTTTGAGATTGTAGCACATGTTTAATGCGACTAGCTCTTCCACCATGGGAGAATACATGGCCATGCCAACCTCTTATCTTATTCATAACATTTCTGGCAATATCTGTATAGTAAAAAAATTTCTTTCTTCAAAAATAGATTGGACAACCCAAATACTTGAAAAGAAATGATTGATATCGATAACCAGAATCATATTATGTCTACTATCACGAATATACTTGGTGTTGCGGAAGCCAAATGTATATAGTGTGAATGAGTCACAACTACTATACCAAAAATTATGGCAGCCACCAAATAATAAATAAGACAATAAAGCAACAATAAAAGGAACACCAGAATTTACAAGGTTCGGCTAATTTTGCCTACTCCTTGGACACAACCAATATTTTATTCCACTCCAAATACAAGTGAAATAATACTAAAGAGAGAAGATACAAATGCCTTAAGAAGATAAGAAGGCAAATGAGAGGTGTGTTTAAATCCTAAACATTAGGCCTTCTTTTATAGGGGGAAAATCCCCCCAAATTCATTTCCCAACCGATGTGGGATGAAAGTTTTGACAAAATTCAACAAATCTCCACCTTGGCAAAAATTCCACATCTTCAATTTTCTCTCTATAACAAATTTTGGTTGTGTCTTCATCTTCAATCGTCAGTGTTCAACAATGTTGATCAAATCCAAACAATGTTGAAACTTGATCGCAGTCACCACCTTTGTCACCATATCAACAGGATTCTCCGTAGTATGAATTTTCTTCACCGTAACTCCACCTTCTTCTATGATTTCTCGTACGAAGTGATACCGAACATCAATGTGCTTCGTCCTTGCATGATAAACTTGGTTCTTCGCTAATTGAATAGCACTTTGACTATCACAAAAAATTGTGATACCTTTTTGTTCAACACCAAGCTCCTTTAGCAATCCTTGAAGCCAAATTGCCTCCTTTACAACCTCTGTAATAGCCATGTACTCTGCCTCTGTTGTAGACAAAGCAACTGTTGACTGCAAAGTAGACTTCCAACTAACTGGTGCCTTTGCAAAAGTAAACACATAACCAGTAGTTGATCTTCGTTTGTCCAGATCACCCGCAAAATCTGAGTCACAATATCCAACTACAGACTGATTGTCTTCCTGCTCAAAAATTAACCCGACATCTACAGTATTATGAATATACCGTAGAATCCACTTCACAGCTTGCCAATGCTCCTTTCCCGGATTATGCATATATCTGCTAATAACTCCAACAGCTTGTGAAATGTCAGGTCTCGTACAGACCATTGCATACATCAAGCTACCAACAACATTTGCGTATGGTACCTTTGACATATACTCTCGTTCAGCTTCATCCAATGGCGACATAGTAGTACTTAGCTTAAAATGGGGAGCAAGTGGAGTACTAACCGGCTTAGTCTTGTCATCTATGCCAAAACGTTGTAGTACTCTCTTCAAATATTCTTTCTGAGATAAACAGAGTTTCTTTGAACGTCTATCTCTTATTATCTCCATGCCAAGAATTTTCTTCGCCTCACCCAGATCCTTCATCTCGAACTCCTTCTTCAATTGAATCTTCAACTTATCAATTTCTTCCGAATTCTTGGAAGCTATCAACATATCATCAACATATAGGAGAAGATATATAAAGGAATTATTTTTAAGCTTGCGCAAATACACACAATGATCGTATTTGCTTCTCTTGTACCCTTGCTGCAACATAAACTTGTCAAATCGTTTGTACCATTGTCTAGAAGATTGTTTCAACCCGTACAATGATTTTTCAAGTTTGCAAACCATATTTTCCTTTCCAGCAACTTTGAATCCTTCTGGCTGAGTCATGTAGATTTCCTCCTCCAAGTTTCCATGTAAAAACGTAGTTTTTACATCCATCTGAACTAGTTCCAAATCCAATTGTGCTACCAAAGCCAACATAATTCGAATGGAGGAATATTTTACAACTGGAGAAAATACTTCATTGTAATCAATTCCCTCCTTTTGAGCATATCCTTTGGCCACCAACCTTGCTTTGTAGCGAACATCTTCTTGGTTAGGAAATCCTTCTTTCTTTGCAAATACCCATTTGCACCCAATTGCTTTCTTTCCTTTCAGGAGATTGGCCAATCTCCATGTATGATTCTGATGAAGGGACTGTAATTCATCATTCATGGCAATCCTCCACTTATCGTCTTCTGAACTTTGGACTGCGTCTTTATAAGTGGTGGGAACATCATCAGCTGCAATTGCGGTTGCACAAGCAACTGTCTCTATGAGACCAACAGGTTTCGTTACTTTCGTTTTTGGCCTGCTGGTTGCTATTGATTCAAGTTGTTGTTGAGGTTCCTGAGTTGGAATCTCCTCTACTGGCTCTCCTCCAAGAGGATAATCTTCATTTGTTTCCTCATCTGCTTCTTGTGTAGGAAAAATAAATTTTCCCTCAAACTCCACCCGCTTAGAAGCACCATCATCTTGTTTGGTATCTTCATTTGTTACCTTGTTTACCATAGAAGATTCATCGAAGGTAACATCCTTGCTGAATATTACTTTCTTTGTCATAGGACACCATAAGCGATGTCCTTTGACTCCAGAAGTAATCCCCATAAAAATAGCCTTCTTTGCCCTTGGATCCAATTTTGACTCCGTCACATTATAATATGCAGTTGAGCCAAATACGTGCAAAGAGTCATAATCTACTGCAGGCTTTCCATACCATTTTTCAAATGGTGTCTTGCCATCAATAGCAACAGATGGTAAGCGATTAATGAGGTGGCATGCATATGTAATTGCCTCAGCCCAAAATTCTTTGCCCAAGCCAGCATTGGACAACATACACCGTATCTTCTCCAGCAAGGTCCGGTTCATGCGTTCTGCCACTCTATTCTGTTGTGGTGTATGTCTCACAGTAAAGTGTCGGACGATGCCATCATTTTCACAGACCTTATTGAAATGATCATTTTTGTATTCACCTCAATTTTATGTGCGAATACACTTGATCCTCCTGCCCGTTTGATTCTCCACCATCGTCTTCCATTTGAGAAAAATTTCCAGCACTTCATCTTTGCTCTTCATTGCATACACTCATACTCTTCGGGAAAAACCATCAACAAAGGTCACAAAATAGTGCTTCCCACCCAATGAAGGTGTTTTGGAAGGACCCCAAACATCAGAGTGTACATAATCCAAAATGCCTTTAGTATTATGGATTGCTGTACCAAATTTAACCCTTATTTGTTTCCCTTTGACACAATGCTCGCAAAACTCCAAATTGCAAGCCTTTAACCCTTTCAACAATCCTTGATTTGATAGAGTTTTCAATGATTTTCCTCCAGCATGTCCCAAGTGCATGTGCCATAGCATGGTTGCTTCTGCCTCTTTGTTGTCACTGGACGTCACTGTCGTTGTCCCAATAACTGTACTACCGAGATAACGATACATGTTATTGTTCTTCCGATTGGCCTTCATTACCACTAGTGCACCGGAGCATACTCTCATCACTCCATTTTCTGCAATAATTTTGAACCCTTTTGATTCCAGGACTCCCACAGAGATGAGATTTTTCTTCAAACCCGGTACATATCGAACATCTGTTAATGTTCTGATCATTCCATCATGGTTCCTCAATCGTATTGAACCAATTCCATATGAGGTAAGAGGGTTGTTATCCGCTGTTTGGACGACTCCATATTCTCCTTCTTGAAAGTCCACAAACCAATCCCTGTATGGACACATATGATAGCTACAAGCCGAATCCATCAACCATATGTCTGATGACGTTGACGGCTCCGTTGTAACTAATGAGAAATCCGAATCATCACAATCAGCAACATTTGAATCCATAATGACCTTTCCATTGTTATGTTTGGCCTTATTATTCAACTTCGGACAGTCTTTCTTCCAGTGCCCCTTTTCTCGACAAAAGGCACATTCATCTTTGTTGGGTTTAGATCTTGACTTAGATCTTCCTTTCCTTGTCCTCGTTTGATTTTGAGGACGACCCCTCACGAACAGAGCTTCTCCTTCTCCGCCCTTCTATTTTTCTCGCTTTCTTTGTTCATAGCTGTACAAAGCCGAACAAACTTCTCTGAGAGAAACTTCGTCATTTCCATGGAGTAGAGTAGTTTCAAGGTGCTCGTAATCGTCAGGAAGTGACGCCAACAACATCAAGGCCAAGTCACCATCATCATAAGTTGTATCCATATTTTGCAAATCCGTGACCAACTTATTGAAACTGGTGATATGTTCATTCATCGTGGTACGAGGAACATAAGTGAAGTGAAACAGTCTCTTCTTCATGTACAATTTATTTTGACTGTTTTTCTTCAAAAATTTATCCTCCAGTTCTTTCCATAATTTACTTGCAGAAGTTTCCTTTGTGTATGGATATTTCTGCTCTCTAACAAGGTAGGATCGAATGGTACCGCAAGCAACACGGTTGATAATTCTCCAATCTTCTTCTCCAATACCATCCGGTCTCTTTTCTTCAATAGCAAGATCTAGCCCTTGTTGAAAAAGGACATCTAGAACCTCGCCTTGCCACATCCCAAAATGTCCGGACCCATCAAAAATTTCTACCGCAAATTTCGCATTTGACACAATTCTTGTCATAAGCGAAGATGCCAATGATGACGTATTGCTGACACTTGATGTAGATTCTTCTTGTTTATTGTCTCCCATCTTTGACACAAATATTATTTAATAGCTGACGACACAAATCAAGATTATTTCCTTTCTGATGTGGAAGATCAGACTAAGCTGCAACCACAGAGCATACCGAGAAAGAACCTTGACTCAGTTACCAAGATAAATCTTTTCTGATGTGGAAGATCAGACTACGCTGCAACCACAGAGCATACCGAGATAATACCTTGGCTCTGATACCAATTGTTGTGGAAGCCAAATGTATATAGTGTGAATGAGTCACAACTACTATACCAAAAATTATGGCAGCCACCAAATAATAAATAAGACAATAAAGCAACAATAAAAGGAACACCAGAATTTACGAGGTTCGGCTAATTTTGCCTACTCCTCGGACACAACCAATATTTTATTCCACTCCAAATACAAGTGAAATAATACTAAAGAGAGAAGATACAAATGCCTTAAGAAGATAAGAAGGCAAATGAGATGTGTGTTTAAATCCTAAACATTAGGCCTTCTTTTATAGGGGGAAAATCCCCCCCAAATTCATTTCCCAACCGATGTGGGATGAAAGTTTTGACAAAATTCAACACTTGGATGCTAAGTAGAAACTTTTATCCTTGTTGATCTCCTACCCTGAAGATTCTTCATATCTCCTTAATGTTTTTATTACCTATTTATTGAGTATTTATCTTCAGAAATGAAGATCACCAAATCGCCTGCATAAGCCAGATGATTGATCCTAGGACCTTTGTTATTCATAGACTACCCAATATACTTACCCTTATTATGAAGGTGATTAAGGGCTTTGGATAGGGCCTCAACAATAACGAAAAGGCTAGGAGAGAGGGGGTCTCCCTGTTTAAGACCTCTAGAAGAGGAAAAAAATCAAATCTAGTGCCATTAATAAGAACAAAATACCAAATATTATAGATCAATCTATGAATTATTTCAGTGAAAGGTTTAGCAAATCTCATACACCTCATAACAGAAGTAAGAAATAGCCAAGAAACTTTGTCATGGCCTTTAGCCATGTCTAGTTTCATGATCGCATTGCCACCTATATTTTTACGTTTAATATACTGGACAATTTCTTAAGTTAAGAGAATATTTTCAGTGATTAGTCTTCCTTTGATAAACCAGTTTGATTTTCAGAAATAATTCTTGGGAGAAAATCAGTTAATCTATAAGAAATAATTTTATTGGAAAAATTGTTTAGACTAATAGGCTTAAGTTGAGAAAATGCAAAAGAAAATTCAACCTTCGGAATAACTACTAGACAAGTATGAGTAAAAAATTTAGTCAGATTATTACTACCAAAGAAAATCCTTAACCATAGCATGCACATCACTAGCAACAACATGCTAGCAAGTTTGGAAACATTTTCCATTGAATCCATCCGAATCAGTTGCACTATCAAGATGAAGCTCAAAGACTACTATTTTAACTTTCTCATTGGAAGGAAGTTGTAGAACGGCTTGATTGTCTTCCCAAGTGATAATATCGTCAATCCTTTTGAGGAATTCCATGTCATTGTTCTGATCAGGTTGTGAAAAAAGGTTGCTGAAGTTCCAGATAGCAGCTTCTACAATTTTCTCATTCCCTTGAATCATGACGATGTTCATAATTAATTCTATGCAGAAAATATATGTTCATCTTCTGTCTGATGATGCTATAAAAATATTTGGAGTTGTTATCCCTTCTCCCAATTGATGTTGGCTTTCTACCTAAGAAAAGAGTCTTGCATATTCATCCACTTGATTTGTTGAGCATATGCTAAATTAAGATTGATCCTATTATTGTCGTAGTCATCTTGTTCATATTTAACCGCTAGATCTTCAATATTCTTCTCAAGTTCTGCTACCTTATCAAAGATATTGCCAATACTTTCTTTAGACCATTTACTAAGACAGTGAGTGAGATTCTTGAGTTTCTGATGTAGAGTATACATAATATTGCCTTGTATTTGAGTTTCCCAGCAATGTTTAACTACCTGTTTAAAATCAAGTTGATCCATCCAGAAATTTAAGGATCTAAAGTATTTTATAGGAGTAGGATCAGGCTTGGTGCACTGATAAAGTAGCACATTATGATCAGATCCTGTTCTGGGCAAGTGTCTAACAGTAGCCACTGGAAAAACAGCTAACCATTGATCATTATAGAAATTTCTATCTAATCTCTGAAGAATCCTATTATCTCTCCTCCTTCCATTAGTCCAGGTGTAATGTTTACTTGTATAGCCAATATATGCTATACCACAATCTTTCATACATCTGATAAAGTCCATACTATTACTAAGTCTGTGAATTCAGCCACCTTTCATCTCATTAGCATCCATGATCACATTGAAATCACCTCCAATAGACCATGGTCCATCGATATGGTTACTCATTTTGTTGATATATTTCCAAAGGTTCTTCTTCTTGTACTGGTTTTTAGCATAAACAATAGTAATCCAGAAAGGAGTCTGCATCATACTGTGGTTGACTTCCATAGTAATTTGTTGTTTTTTGTTGCTAATGACATTGTAAGCATAATAATTATTCCAAAAAATCTAGATTTTCCCATTATTATTTGCAATTTCATTTGAAAAGTCAATTTTTCTTTTGTAGTGGTTCAACTTTGTTTTGTCTACAAAAGGTTTTTGAAGAGAAATAAAGGTAACCTTGTGTATTTTGATAAGCTTTTTAAGTCTTTGAAAAGCTCCCTTAGACTTAACATCCCTGGTATTCCAAATGGTTGTATAATTCATTAAGAAATGGATTAGAAAGTATTTTTGGTTCCTCTACCTCTGCCTCTAGTATTAGGTGCAGTAGCAGATTTCTTGGTGCTTTTGTTTGGGATTTTAGCTCCTCTTGAGGACAAACCTTCCTTTTCTATCACTTTCTGGACCTGTTGGATGACTACATCACTTAGATTCAAATCTGGTAGTGGAGAATTTTTTTTGACTAACTGCTCAGTTATAGCATCAAGCTGTCAGATTTTTGTATTTATTGATCTCCTTATTTGCTGATTTGATGCATATGAGTATTGGTGTTGATGTCTTTCTTGGTCCCTTCAGAATTAATCTCTAGTACTTGAGATTGTTTCTGTTGAGTTTCAATCTTAGAGCCTCGGTTCTGTTCTTCTTGTTCTTTCTCCAAAATTTGAAAGGAATTATAGATATTGATTGATGACCCTTTAGGGTCACAAACAATTTGCTGATCATTTGATTCCTAGCAAGTAATCATCAACCTTTTGGTTTGAGATCTCCGGGCTGGTGCTAGGGTAGTTGGTTCCCTTAAAAAGCTTGTCTTTATCAATTATCTCAATTCAGGATTAACCTTATCAGTTAATACCTTTGTAGCATCAGCTCCCGAAGCTTTGCCAACCTCTTCATCCGATTGTTGCTGGACATCATTCCATATAGGATTTGTCAATGTTATCATTTGATTTTCTATCTTCAGTTCTGGATAATAGAGTCATGTCCTTCACTTGATATTGTAGATGCTCATTTACCCGGTTTTTCCTCTTCTTGATTTTTTTGAAATGGCACTTCTTTGTCTTCTCTGTTTTCTTTCACTCTTTAAATCATTTTTTTCTTGTTTAGCTTACCTTGTGTATTGTTATCAGGTTGGTTAACCTTTTTTCAGATATCAGATTGCTAGTTTGTTCCATTTTTTACTCAGATTGCTTGCTCGCTTGAGTCTGCTCAGCTTCAGTCTTATGTTCTGTTCCCCTACTGATTTCTTCTTAATTGCAACTCTACATTGGACTAGAGAATGTCTAATGAGCTTACAGTGCTTGTGATATTTTGGGACGTGTTCATATTCAATCTTCTGAGTAAATCTCTTCAAAGGATTCGTTTCCTCTTCTTGACCTACATAAACACTAGTCACATGGGGCTTTGTGAGATCAATCTTGACTATGTGCTTAGCTGTACTAGGTCTATTTCTGCCAAAAGAGGCAACATCCATAGATAAAGATTTTCTCACCGGTTCCAAAATATGTTAACATAATGCCATGGTGGCAGTGGAAGGGAAGTTGAGGTAGCAAAACTCGTACTAGGACAATAGGAGAATCATGGTCTGGCCTAAATCAGGAGTCCCCATTTTAAGCCACATCTAAAATCCATTAATTTCCAATGCCCTTCGAAAGCAAAAAATTTTGCAATCTTGCTCATCAGAAAAGTCTATGAAAACAGTATGCCTATCATATGCACCAATTTTAACAATGCCTTCAAGAGAACCTTTTTTCATAAACACATCTCGGATTACCTCAATTTTTGGTCGGGTTCACAAGAATTTGCCCATAACGGTAAGTTTACATTCTTCAGCCATAACTCCCTAATAGTCCTTAGCTTTGAAAATTACTGCCGGCATACCATTGTGAGTAGTGATTCGGGCTTTGACGTCTAGGCATCCATAACTGACAGAGGTTTTGATTTGGGGTTTCGAAGAACATAACTTCGTGGCATAGCTTGATTATGTAACATTCAGTTGTTGGAGATTCAAATTCCCTACTTGGGGTTCCTTTTGATGATCTAGACGCGCCGGTGGAAGTTCCTCCGGTTTGCCCATAGAGGAGGGCGCCAAGTGCAAAACTAAGGGGAAATAGACGTTATAAATTAATTAGGCCATTTGAGAAAAGAGAGAGAGTAGAGAGAGAAATTTTTTGTTATGCCTTCATTATTAATTTATTTTGTTTTGTTAAATTCCGATTATATTAGTTGTTCAAAAATAAAACGGTATATTGTCCTGGAGAAGTAAATGGTAGATAACTTGATGTTTTCCAATTAGTAACTGATTGGTTCGGGAAATTGGAAAAAAAAAATAGAAAAAGAGGAAAACGACAGAAAGGGAATAAATAAATACAGCACTAATCAAACTCTCCAGTTACACCAGATCATTACAAACTACAAAGAACCATCTGTTTATTACGTAATAACACATTTTTAAAAAAAGTGAGACCAAATGTTCTCTCCAATAACACACATTGTGGTAATAAATATTTCTAAGCCCTACAAACGTTTCCGCAATTGCCAAAGCATTTATCCAGATCTGCACCTGCATCTGCCAAACCGAAAAAAGAAAAATGAATAAATAAAATTTTAATACAATGACTTCTATGATAATTATTAATTGACAACATGATAAAAATAGTAACATATGTGTATAACTTAACTATATACTTGAACTCAACCTCAAAGACTGGTTAACGAGTAAAATTTATCCCATGACTTATAACAAGACGATAATTCATAATTTCACATGCTCTTAACCAATATGGCACACTAACAGGGGCGGATTTAGGGGCGCAAGAGGGTTCAACTCCCTTCGTCGAAAAAGTATACTGTATGTATAAGGAAAAATTTATTTTTTATCTCTATATATTAAATTTTGAACCCCCTTGAAACAACTTTATAGTGTAGTTTAGTCAAGGGGGTTCAAAATCTTTATAAGGTTATAAGTTCAAATTTCATTAGTTACAATAATTTTTTTTGAAACCCCTTCTGGAGATACTGGCCCCGTCACTGGACACTAATAAATACAAATATGTGTAAAATAGATGGTGAATCATAAAGAAAAAATATTATACCAGAGCGAGTGGGAACACAGAGCTCTAAAGAACAACCAATCTTGCAATAGTTTTGGTATTCAGCAGCAGAACGAGGAATGCAGCTGCTTAAACACTGCACATAACAAGGATTATTGGTGTTTGGTGTAGTACGGCCAGCTTGAAAACTCAAAATAATACATTTATTATAACACCCACCCCAACAAGCATAAGGGCTATCCGCATTAACATTATGAATTTCTTTTCCAACTACAATCAACACTATAAAAAGTGTAACAAAAAAACTAATAATTCTAGATCTCTCCATATTGCCACTTTAAATTTGTGTTGTTTGGGAAAAGTGCAGAAGTACTGAGATATATGTATAGGTGAAAAGGCCAACTAATTTGGTGCCTATTTATTGCAATGGGAACCAACTCTTTATCTCGACACGTTAATAATGTTAGGAGACAAGTTTTCTTTTTTCTGCACTTACTCGAGGTTTACCCGTAAAAACCTCTACCTCATGCAATGAACTTGTTAGTACTCTATTTCAAGTACAGTAGTAGTAGTAGTTGCAGCACTATTATTACCTTTATTTGGATTCTTAGGTGACACAATTAATTCATTTCTAGACGAAGCAGGAGTGCTTCTGTAACCGACGTTTTGTGAAATTGCATTTTTGCTATAAAGTCGTCTTGTTCGTTATTCCCTCGGTTCACAATAAGTGATAAATTTCCTTTTAACGTGTTCATTAAGAAAATGCTAAATCATATACAAAAA